>VZUI01057831.1:0-17604 GCA_013401135.1 Cettia cetti | reverse complement strand
CTTCACAGCAACTTGCCTGAGTATCATCTGGGGCTGTTTTCTTTCCTTCTCTGTGTTGGGGAGTGTTCTTTTCCTTTGTTATTTGTTAATAAACAGTTTTTTCCACTTTTCCTCCGAGGAGTTCCTTCCCAAACCCGGGGTTGGGGGGAAGGGGTAGTGGAGGTTTGTCTCCTCGTGGAGATTTTCCTCCTAATTTGTCCTAAACCAGGACACACACTGAGGTCTGAATTACTAGACAGGGCTGCAGTATACAAAGCCACATAAACCCAGAGCACTGCTCTCAGATGTTGGTTTCACTCATTCCTCAAAGATGGATATTGAATTTTGAAGAAGATTTGTTTACTTTTTTAAAAAAAACCCCAAACATCAGGTATTAAGAGCATGGAGTGCTGATGCTGCCAAGTGTTGAACAGCACTCCAGCCCTGGAAATGCCAAACTCGTGGGCAAATGTCCCCTGCCAATATAACCAAAAGCAGAACTTGACCCGGCTTCTGCAAAGCTGTTGGGAAGGTCAGTTGAATTGGGTGCTGCTCAGGACCAGGCTCATTTGCTGTTAAACCATAGGACTGGGCTTGTAGGTAATGCTCTGAGTTACATTTCTTTTGGGTGATGGGTGTTCCCCTCCAACCCCATACCCAGAGATCACTCATTACCTGGGGTACTATGGCTGGTTTTAAAAAATTGACTCAAAGTGTAGCTGATACAAGGATTGTGCATGGTACATTTCTGCATTGAAGCTGAACACTTCTGAAATGCTCTAGGAGACAGACTTTCCCAGTGAGCTGCCTCAAACTTACCAGCATTTCCACCAAGAAAGTCTCCTAGAACCAGTCTGTATTTCTCAGACTCTCCTAAAACTCTGAATGAAGCATACTTGGCAAAATAGTAGTTGTTCTCAAAGTCTCTCAGGTCAATGCGGAGTTCACAGGGTCCTAGAAGAGAAGATGGACAGGAGTGGTGCAGGGCGGATGGTGGGTATGCTCTGCTGGATTTTAGGGTGGAGGGTTTAAGGAGCTGTGAGCTAACTTGAAAGGAGCTGCTTGTGAGATTTTAATTTATTTAAAATTCCTGCACAGCCTCCTATACCTTTAATAGTTTTCTAGGGAAGCATCTTTTCAGATATGATATTGGGTGGTCATGGGCAGGAGTCCTGCACACAGCTGTAATTCCAAGGCTGTGTGTGGACCAGATGATGCCATCACAACCAGTCCAAGTAGGAAGATGTGTTTGCCTGTCTCCAGGGTAGATCATGTAGCCAGCTCATTCTCTTCCCTGACTTGGGGGTTTTTTTAGAGTGCGATTTCCTGTATGCAATGGGCTGCAAGAGCCTGGATCCTGTTTGGGATTAACAGTGGGGGTCTCAGATGAATATGAGGAGCTCAGAGGTCTACAATGACCCAGTGTGGTACAGAGGTTGGACTCTCATGGCCTCAGCCTTGGACAGAGGCAGACCTTACCCAGAGATGTGAGGAAGTGGATGTTGTCATTCCCCATCCAGAACTCCGTCAGCTGGTTGCCAAACCCTCGCTTGTATGAATCCCAATCTCGCAAGAAGTTCACTGATCCATCCCACCGCCTCTGAAAAACCTGAAAGAGACCCTCAGCCCCACCAGCCCATCCCTCCCTCAAAAGCATCCACAGTGCCTGGAGGACACGCCCACCATGGTAAATGCGTTCTCTGCATCAGGACACTCCTGTGGGTGTCAGGGGAGCAAACCCCACAAAAAATCCCTCTCTCAAGGATCTCCTCCATATGCTCTTGGAAACGAGGAGGAAATGATTTGCTGATTTAAGCAGGGAGTGGTATGTGGCACTCAGCCTGCTTCCAGAGACAGGTCTTGAGGGAATCCCCTGCATCCTGAAGGATTCACTCTGGCTTTTGGACATGAAGCTCAGCTGTGTGTTCCTATTTTTGAGCCATCCTTTGTAGCCTTAACAAGAATCACTGTAATAACATGTAAACCTCCCTCTCCTCAGCCTACTCACAATCCATCCCCCACCATCCATGTCCATGTCGCAGAAGACGGTGGTGGCATTGCAGTCTTGGGGGTAGATTGTGTACCAGCCACTCAAAACCTTTCCTTTGGCCAATAGTTCCTGGCAGTTCCCAGGTTCTGTGCGAATCAAAGAGATCAAGTGGAAAGAGTTATAATGTGTTTACTGATCCAGGGAGCATATCAGCCTTGAGCCTTTGGGCCCATCAGCATGCAGCTGGCCCTCTGTACTTCAGGATCCTAATGTAAAGCTTCTGGGAACCAAACCCTGCCATGGCTTCTGAGCCCATATGTTGCAGGGGAGATGGGCACCTTCTAAGAAAGAGATGGTCTAAGGTGCGAAGACTCCTCTCATCTGCAGTAACTTTTGGAGGTCTGGATGATGGAGCTGCTATGAAAAGGACAACAAACTCATGATCCAGGAATTTGTTCCCAGCTCCAGAATGCATGCAGGGCACAGAGTGTGTGGGTACTTGACAGCAAAGGAGTTGGTGACACAGAGAGACAGCTCCCTGTGATGCAGTGAACAGTGTTCAGCTCATCCTCCATGAATCATAGAATCACCTATGGTTTGGGTTGGAAAGAACCTTAAAGTTCCTCTCATTCCACCCTCTGCCATGGGCAGGGACACCTTCCCCTTAGACCAGGTTGCTCCAAGCCCCATCCAAATCCAGCCTTGGACACTTCCAGGGATGGGCAGCCACAGCTTCTCTGGCCAGCTTGAGCCAGGGTCTTGCCATCTTCTGAGTAAAGAATCATCCTCTACTATCTAATCTAAATCTCTCCTCTTTTAGCTGTAAATCATTCCCCAGTGTCCTGTCCCTGCCCAAGTAAAAAAAAAAAAATCACTCTCCAGCTTTTTTATAAGCACTGGAAGTACTGGAATGCCACACTGATATGTTTCCAAGACACACAATGCTTTTGAATATGTACATTTATATATATGTATACATACATAGACACATCTTATGTATAATTTTTTCCCTCCCAGAAACTATGCCTGACAGAAGTTCAGGTTCACAGGTGACTGAATGGTCCCTATCAGACATCCCAGCCTAGACCTGCATCAGTAGCTGTTGTAGGGAAAGGCTGGGGGGATGATCAGAGATAGGAGAGTGGTGCTGGTGGTGCAAGTGTTCCAGTGTGCTGTGTATGATATGTGGATACACAGCTGTAACAGGCTGTCTTGCAAACTCCCTAGCAGGGAGATGGTCCTGAACTTGGCCCTTTCCTTTTCCTTCCTATTAGTCAAAAATTTTATGTGTCCAGAGAAGTGTCTAGGGCAGCAAGGAACCAGTTCAGTAGTATCCTAATATGTCAGAGGTTACAGCAGCTTTGATCTGTCTGAGCCTTTGCATGTGATTGTGCCCCTACAGCACCCAGTTGTAGCCAGAGCAGGTTGTATCTCTCTTCAAATTTTAGCTGATGGAGACAGATGGGGCAACTCAAAATTGTTTGTTTTATTTTTCTTATTTTCTTCCAATGAATAAGTTAATCTGAGCACTATAACACACCTGAACTCCACAAGTACTAAAGGTGTCACTGCAAGTGTAGGAGTATAACTGCCTTTGAAGTAGCCACCTGTCCATAGAGCGGACATGTAGTGGTTTCATCTTAGAAATCAGGACACTGAGTCTCTGAAAAACTCAGACAGACCTCCTCTGGGACACACAGCATACAGGACATCTAAGTAGTGCTCAGAGGACATGACTTTCTCAGCATGGCTGGAGTACAGAGTAGACCCACAGAAGCTGCATGTGTCTGCGAGAAGCAAAGAAAACACTGATATTTCCTTACTCCATCCTTCAGAGTTACTCTGAACTTGTTTCTATTCCTATCCTGTCCTGACTGCTAGGGCAGATAGTCCACCACTATCCACTCTGCAAAGATGACCAGTGTTGTGAAGACCTAGGATGAAACTCACCCCATATTTCTGGAAATCCAGGCTCTCCTTTTGTTCCTGTTGGACAAACAATACCATCAATTGCTCTCCACCTTCCACACCCAGCACTCCCCTTCCCCAGTACTCGATATTTGCCAAGACAAATCTTGCTGCACTGGAGAGCTGTATTAGAGGAAGTGCTTGGCTCATTTGCATCAAGCAAATGAAAGGGATAGAGAAACCATGCCAGAAGAGTTGCTCAATATAAGCTGTCCTGGCTGCTACCAGGCCCACCAGAGGAGACCCACCAGCCTATCAGCACAGACCCAGGAAAGCACAGAGGGGCAAGTGGGAAGCCAAGTCACAAACCCCTGTAAATACAGCAATGACACCCAGCTGCTTTAGACTCTGGGAAGAGCTCTCCAAGTTGACCAGGAGGTACATGGGTTGGCCACTGGGGAGATGCACTATATACATATATATATATGCACAATGAGCAGCAGCCTTGCCTCTCTTGGACCTGGCATGATCTATTTCCTGCCGGCATCTGTTTTAGGTCTTAGAGGTCCAAATGGTGATACTGACACAAAACATGTCTCTATTGGACCTGGCTGTTCTGCCTGTTACTGCCCAGCCCATGGAGCTGTGTACCAACATTTTTTGCCAGTGAGTCCCATTGTGCTGGGACATGTGGGATAGGAGTGGGTGAGTGTGGGAAGTGGGACAAAATGCACCTTGGAAAGGCAGAGTTACAAGTACTGTTAGGGGAATCACTACTGCTGGCACAGGGCTTTATCTAATGGTTTGGGGGCAGCAGTGACAACTGGAGCACTAGAACCATCTGCCAGGCCAGCGGTGTTGGACCCAGTGATTGCCAGCCAAACTCCAGAGCGGGAAGCCACAGTACAGATTGTGCTCATGATGGGTGCCTGTGTCCCTCACATACAGGATGATGGTGCAAGGGTAAAAACCCATGTTCCTCTGGCACTAGCAGCAAATGAATTTCATTTGAGCCTCTGCATTTTGCAGAGGGAATATTAAGACCTCTGCCCAAATCTGTTTGGCCCCTCAACCCTGTGGCTTCTGCAGCTGATTGTGCCAGGCAGCAGCACCAGCTGCTGGAGCTGAGGGCAGCACCTATTGCTGAACACCTGGTTTGGGAGCAGGATTACGCACAGCACTTGGGACAGGGCAGAGCCTATGATGAGATATAACTGTGACCAAACAGCCCCATCCAGTCTCTTCAACTGCTCCCATCCAGTGTGTTGTACCAGAACAGCACAGGGTGGAAGTTTACAAAGCAATGATGAATTCAGCACAGAATGATTTACCTTTCAGTCCTGGGAAGCCAGGCTCTCCAGCTGCTCCTACAAAACACAAGAGGAAAATGCTCATCACTGACTATCCAATGCAAATTAATTACTGTGCCTCCAAAAATGGCTGCTCCAGCCCCTTCATATGTCCCAAATGTACAGGAAAGTCTTTCAAGAGGTACAAAGCTACAGTGCTTGGCTGAGTGTCCCAGGAGGTGCTGCTGCCTCAGCCTGGCTGCTCTCTTGATCAGCAGTATCTCTCAAAAAGAGCAGGAAGAGCAGGATTCAGATGAGAGAGAACTGCTGCTCCATCTCTTGGAATGTGTGGGGGATTCACAGTTTCATTTCAGTGATTTTTTTGTAGGGGCTTTCTGTTTACAGTCAAGCACTTGTGAGATTTCGATCAATACGGTTTGTCAGGGTTTTTCAGTGGGTTTGTCCATCTGCTGCTGGCATTTCAATTCAAGTCTTGGGTGCTTTTGGCCAGGAAATAGCTTCATATTCAGCATGGAAAAGGGATGTCTTCCCTGCTAGTCAGTGCACTGCTGCTCAGTTCCTACTGTTCCCTTGTGCTGGCAGCTGGATTCTTTAGAAGAAACATTTTTCCAGTATTTGCAGTACGTTCTGCTGAAGGTCCTAAGCAGACCTGGGCAGTGAAAGCCAGTTTCTCAACAGACATCGTCCCCTTTAGGTATTCATTCCATTACAAAGGAAACCATATCCTGTGCCATTGTTTGATTCCGTTCTTGTGGTCAAGTGGGCACTGCACACGAAGTTGAAAACTGGAGGCTACTGAAAGCAGTGATGTGCTTAGGCCTGAGCAGCAGGTCTAAGCCAGAGTTGACTTACAAGATGAATCCTGGGCATGGTGTGACTAACACCATCAGTGTTATTTACCTAAAAATAGATGACAAAGATGCTTATGCTAGCTCTTTATAACCTTCTGTAGCTATCTGCAAGAAATGTATAATTTAAAAAAACTTTTCCAACTGACATGAATAGAGGCTTGTTTGTAGAATATTTTAGGGGAAAACCCTCCCATTCAAGGCCTGGGCTTTCACCAAACTCTGGCCCTGGCTAAGCGGGAAGCATGCCATCAGATCCAGGTGTCTCAGTGCTAAAAATATAATCAAGTCACTTTGACTTGCTGATTTGGACCTATAAACACTCGACTCTTTTTCAGGGCGAACCCTGAGACCACATCTATGGGTGGACACACCATGTAGGATTTTTCCAAGTGCCAGAAGGGTTCTTCAGGTCCTCACTGCAAAATGGGGCTCTCCAGCAAATCTAAACTCTGGATGATAGTAAAGTATTTACGCAATTGGTGATGTATCTTTCTCCATCACTATCCTACTTCTCCTATAGTAATGATTAGGTGTATTACCTTGCTAATTTTTGCTTGTTTCCAAAGCCAAGCATGTAGTTTTATTGAATGTTACTTTTGTGTTGGCTTTATATTCATAGTAAAATAAGACCATTCTTTCCATTTAATAGCCCCTGTCCACTAGCAGAACAAGCACTCAGCATAGTGCCTCTGCATCAGGCCTCTGGGCTGAAGCTTTACAGAGAGCTCCAAAGCTCCTCAGAGCTGGGGGTCATTTGGGCAGGCTTGTGTTGGAGGCAGGTTGGGGTAGGAGTGGGGAATGGAGATTTTATGGTCAGTGGGAAATTTTGATAAGAGTGGTATCTTCTTCTGTGTTGCAGTCCCACTCAAGGACACTGTTTCTAGTACTCACTCCATGCAAGAGCCATACCCCAAATCAGGCTTTTCCTATGCTACTTCCGCACCATTTCTTAGCCTATGGCTAGCCCTACAGTTCATCTGTAGACCCACCAATGCATGTCCTGAGCTTGGGGGTATTTACAGATTAGAGCTGCATATGTTACACATTACCTTTTGCACCAGGTGGTCCTGCTTTTCCGGGGAATCCCTGCTGTCCCATTTCTCCTGTGAAGAAACTCATTTTTAATGTGCTCATTACAAACTGACCAGACAGGGGAGTCACAGAAGCCTGGGCAACTGGGCCTTGGCTTTCACAGAAACAAGGAAGCTGACTTAATCAGATTCAGTCTTGCAACATCTTTTACCTTACTCCTTTTTTCCTATTGAAGCCTTATTACATTGGTACTGCCATTTAAAGGCTTAATTTGCATTTCCCTTATGAATTCTTATGAGCTTTGATACATTGCGGAGCCTGTCCGTGGATTTTGCTGTGGTGGATCAGCTTGCTCAGCTGATGTGATTCACCTTCTCTGAGTTGGCTATGAAGACTCTAAAGGACTCCCATCTCCCTTACTCCCTGGAATAGGGGTTACCAGTATATTTCCCACATTGATCCTCAGAAAACAGGCAGGAGCATCTTGGCCTCCCTCCCACCCAGATCGTTCCATACAGACCCAGAAAATAAATGGATTCTTTTCTTTCTTTCCTTTTTTAGAAGAAATAAATGAAACATTTCACATCCACAAATCACTTCAGATTTGTGATAGGACTTAAGGAAGAAACAGGTAACTCCATGTGTACCACCATATGTCTAATTGGGGTGTTTTCCACTCCAATTCTCCAGTTCCTCACAGCAGCCATGCCAGGCCAGCTACTGTTCCAGCTCATTTTGCTTCCCCTTCCCAAAGCAACAAAACCATCTCATATCACAGTGCTCATCACTGGCTTTGGGGGCCTCACCTTTTGTTCCTGGGAGACCTGGTTCTCCTTTTGGGCCAGAGACACCTGGGATCCCTGGACATCCTTGAAGAATGGTGAGTCGGTCAGCATTACCCAGTCCCACTATTCTCAACTCTGAGAAATGAAGACAATCTTTGAGGAGATTATTAGGGCTCTGAAATATCTTGGAGAGGAAGTCAAATCCTTCGAAGTTGAGGAACAATGAGTGCGGAAGCAATGAGTGTGAAAGTTTCAGGGTGTTGTATGGATTGACAGATGGCATTGGGGATCTCACAGAGGAGCCAGAGTCTGCATCTCTCTGGCTTCAGGGGAGTTCAGTGGGAGAGGAGGTTGATATATATGACATTGCATGCATAACAAATATACTGTAGTTAATAAAACAAATGCTGAGGGGTGTCCCAAAGGGGTATTGATAGCAGAGTAAGTGACACTGATGGATCGGTGGACACTAAGGATAAAAGTTCTTCTGAATTTCCTGATAGCAGGCCTGTTTGAAATTGTCCCAGGCCTTCCTGAGGAATACAGTCAGAACACTGAGCTGTGCAGCATCCCCAGGCTGATCCTTTGTATTGCTCTGTATCCTTTGGTAACTGCACTAAGTCCCTATGAACAAAAAACCCAAACCAGGGAGGAAAACCTTACTGGAGACTATCTGTTTCTAGAGACCTCACTGGTGAGGGAATGATGTTGCATCACTAGTTGGAGCCAGCAGCTTTCTTAAGCAGCTCCTGAGACTTTAGCCTCCCCTTACTCTTCTCCCACTGTCAGATGAATTTAAAAAAGCATAGAAGGAAAAAAAAAATCACATGCTACTTCTCCCCCTCTCCCCCCCCCTTCCCAACCTCCTTCTCTTATCAAGGAAGATGAAACAGGAAGCCTCAGTGAGATGGCAGTAAGATTTGTGCTCTACTCACCTGAGCAGGTGTCCTCAGCATCACAAATAGTCACTCTTAGGCTGAGAAGTACCAGGAGGGCTGGGGCTGCTTTCCTCATGCCAGCACTGCTCTCTGCAAAGCTCCCTCAGCCACCGCCTGGGTGCTGTGGTTAGCACTGACCCATCCAAGCATTTTATATCTAACAAACAGCCTCAGTGTAAGCTCCACCTCTGCACTTGCCCATTGGCTGCTCACCAGGCTGGGGCCTGGCTGGGTTTCAAGCTGTTTCGCAGATAAGCTGCTTTCCAAAAGTCTGATCAGAAAGTTCTTGCTGGCTGCTCCAGCCTGCCTCACTCTGTTCTCTGAAAGTTTTGGATGTCGTTCCCTTCTCATATTGTGTTTCTAGAGAAAATGAACCACCAAAACCATATTTACCTAAGTGTAGGCAGCTCCCCTCATCCTGCCTGCCATTAGCCCTTTATGACAAACAGAACTTACTGTGTAGATGAGGAAACTGAGGCACTGGGAGTGAAAAGCCCAGGGTCAGCTGAGGCCAGTGGCAAAGAGAGGCTACACAGCCTGGCTCACACCCCAGTGCTCTTCCTGACTGGCAGCCCAGCACCACTTCTTAGCCCTTCAGGCTTCCATTTGTACATGATTCATGAATGACAGTGTTCAAACTCAGGCAAGGGTAGGTAGACAGAAGATGTTTGATTTCCCCCCTCCCCTTAAACTGTTCATTGTACTAGTGAGCAGGATTTCTGTTTTCTTTCACCCTGTGCTTTGCTCAGTCATGGCAGTGTTACTAGAGGTCCAATCTGATTCATCAAATCTGAACCCCATATTATTTTCAGACCCAGAGCCTGCAAAGTTTATGAATTTTAGTAGAGGGCAGAACTTAATTTCCTCCTTATTGTTACATCCCAGTTCAGAGGAGACTGATTTCTTGGAGATTCACCAGGATATCAGAGGCAGAACACAGCTTCCCCTCAAGCACTTCTATCATAAGGTGCCTCCAATGATACATGACAGTTCAATGTTAAACAAATGGAAGAAGGTGAGGGAGAGGTAAGTATTTGATTGTCACTTAAATTCTGTGTCCCCCATGCAGCCCAGACATAAACTCATATGCATACTCTTATTCACATATGTAATAATATAAAATAATAACCCAGTAGTCATTTTAATTCCTAAGAAACAATTCTGGCAGGGAAATGCACACCTTACTTTCCTTATCCCATCTGGAAAAATTGCTGCTACCTTCATCTGTTTCCCTTTTGTACACTACTCCAAAAAGCAAAGGCCTTGCAGATTACCCCATAGTTACAGTCTCTCTAGGACTCCAGGCTAGATCTGTCCTGACAGATCTAAAAATAAATAAAAAAGGTTTGCTGAGCTTTTTCCAAGTGCCCCATTAGCAGGATCCAGCTCAAGGTTGGGCTGAGAATGCATGTTATGGAGGCAGCTGTGATGTATCTGCCCAGCACTGATGCATCCCCCCCACAGTGTTACCAGCTGTGGGCTCCATCCAGCCTGGGGGGACATCAATATCTCCCCACTTTCATCTGGGAAAGCAGCAGTGTCCTTGTTGATGCAGCTTTTAGGAGCAGGGAGGAAACTGCCAATAAACAAGTAGGTCAGACTCCCAAGGGTGGATATTGAAATTGGCGCAGAGATCAATATGTCCATAATTACTTTTCCTCATAACAGCACCAGTGAAGGTTGCAGTGTTGATTAGGCTTAAAGTATACAAAGGTCTTACGTCAAAGAACATCCTGACTTCAGATAATCTTGATATATTTCCACATTTTGCAACACCACCAAAGAGCAAATGTGATTTTGAAAATATGATGTTCTGTTTCCAAAACCTTTTAATTTTATTCATCAGTGTTGCCATTTTGTAGGAAGCTTCAGAACACGAGTTGAAAAAAAAAAAAAATTATTGAAATTCAGCTTCCCAGGGATGCTTCAAGGTAGAGAAGATAGTTCAAAATAAGGTTACTCTCAGCTTCTTTTCTAAACCTAACCACCCATCACAAGAGCAACATCCAGCTGCATTGTGGTATGTAATATGTGGCCTGAAGAGTAGCTGTTTAGCACTGGCATGCTATGAACCAAGACATACACCTTTTCAAAATCACAAACTCACTCAGCATTTGCCCCAACTCACCCAAAGGCCTAGCAACATACCAAACTGGGTCCATTCATCTGCTTTGAGCTTAGGGTGTGGGTTCTCAATCTACTCCCAAGTCTCTTTTTTGATGATCCTTGCCTGATCCCTTGCTATCCCATTTCTATCATACCTCACTCTTGACTTAGCTTAGGCAGCTTAGAGACAATGGTACTTACTTTGCCAGCTAAGACCTGGACTTCAAGACTCCAGAGCCACTTCTTGGGTTTCTTCTAGAAGGAGGAGAGCACTTTCTCATTTCTTTTTTGTACAGGGGAAGCCTATCAAAAACAACTGCCAAAGTATATAATCTTCTATCTTCCTTGTTTTAACAGTCTGCATTCTCAATTACAAATCCACCTTGATTTCTTAACAGAAGAGACAGACCATTCAATTGATTGCAGCATCTCTGAAATAGCAACCAAACCTGTAGTTACATAAATGCATAATGAATGTTTCTGTTTCAGTTTTAGTACCTTTCTCAGCCCCCAGTCTTACCCATGAGCTTCATCACTGCAAACCTAGATGCTGTTAGAATTCTCCTTATTTGAGAAGATGGATTGTGTATAAAGGAGTAATACTATGTAGCACAATATAAATACAATTTAAGGAAAAATACATCAAATGTATTTTTACATACATAAAAAAGCAATGCAGAAAAAGTCATCACTGACAAAAAAAAAAAAAAAAAAAAAAAAAAAAAATCCTGCCTTCTTTCCTGGAAGCTGGTGGTTATATTGTTGGGATTTCAGGGCCTTGCAACCCTAACAGTGAAAGTGCCATGTAAAAATCATCCACTGAAGTGGTAATTTCTGAAATCAAGGGATTCAATGTGCCAACACAAATCAGTATGAGAAGCCTTAAACTGAGAATTTGCTTCTTTTGAAATCTAAGGATGCCATCCCGCTAAACACAGCATATTCATCTTCATAAAGTTCATGTCTGTGTGATCACCAGGACCTGTTATTCTGGAACCAGCTGCTTCTGTCTGAAGGTTCCCAGAAGAATGCCATCTACACTCCTTGGCTGTTTGCAGCAATCAAAAATAAAGAGAACAGTTCTGTTAGTGTATGGGTGTCTAAGGTTGCAGTGCAAGATGTAACCAAAAGTATGTATTCCCCACCAGCTGGGGCAGTGTTTCTTTATCTCTTCCATTCCCAATAACTTGGGGGAGGGGGTGGGGGAGGGTTTCTTCTGTTAATGGGTCAGCTGTTAAAGCCAGGTGGGGCAGTGTTCTTTATCTCTTCTATGACCCATTCTCCGTCTGGGGGATATCTTCTGTAAATGGGCATCGAGGCTCACTGACTGAGCATGACTGATAAAATTACATCATCCCATTGTGAGATGCTCCACCCAGAGGGAGGAGCCAAGCATTCCTATCTGGATAAAAATCTGAGATTCAGAACACCAGAGCAGCCTATTTCCATTGGATTCCTGTTGTTCTGTTCCTTGAGATCTCTCAGGCCCCAGCTAGCTGCAGGACCGGTACAGCAAGCGTGGGGAACAGCAGGGCACAAATGATGCCTATGCTGAACCTGTAAGGTTGGCAGCCTTATGCTGTGTGAAGGAGATGATGATGAGGACCCAGATACAGGCCGTGAGGGAGGCTCTCTCTTTAAGGTTCTGATGGGGTTTATTAGAGTCAAAGGAGTGAGGGAGGGAAAAGTGACAGACACTGCTGTGCAGCAGCTTTTAAACAAGGGGTGGTAGATTGGGTGGAATACAGCAACAACCAATGGGATCTCTGTGGGTGGGAGTTACGAGGGGTGGTACAGAAAGCCTTAACCAATGGGATACACAAAGGGGAGGATACAAACCTCAGGCACTAACCAGATGTTGCAGAACACAGAACATTCTAGATAAAAAGGAAGGAGTAATCCTAGATGGATAGACAAAGGGGTTGGCATAACTAAGAATTGGCACAGAAGGGTCTGGAATATACCAAGTATGGGAAATGGAAGGGGAAATCAGGGCACACCACAACAGATTCCCAGAGGAAGATCGGACCCATCTACACCACCACTGGACATTCAGAGGAAAACTGCACCTTTCTACAGGATCATTGCTTCAACAGAACCACATCTGTCTCTCCAGAAGGACTGCAGCCATGATTTAATTGGACTGTTACCAACACCCTGACCAACAGGATGTCAGTTTGTATTCTGACTCTGTCAGTGTTTTCTTTTTGTTTGGTTGGTTTTTTTGTACTACTACATTTTTATTTTAATTTTTCTAGTAAAGAACTGTTATTCCTATTCCCATATCTTTGTCTGAGGCCCCCTTAATTGCAAAATTATAATAATTTGGAGGGAGGGGGTTTACATCTTCTATGGAGGTTCCTGCCTTCCTTAGCAGACACCTGTCTTTCCAAACGAAGACAATGGGCTGTTGCTATATTCATGGAAAAAATGGCCAATATGAAGATGGTTTCATTCAGCAGGGAACACCTCAGAGTATTTATAAGCAATAGCTGTGAATGTGGTGAAAAAGACATTGTTAACCCAGGATCCCTCGTTAACAGTTCATTCCCTTGTTGATTGATGTTTGTTGTTGATTCCTTAAGTTCTTGTTTCCTACTGGGTTGTTGCTAAGCCTCGCTGATTCCCTGATATGGCGACTGGGAGCTGGAAGAAGTAGGAACATGATAGCTATGCAAATGAAGTGAGCCCAGTGCATGCTGAGAGGAAAATAGAACAAAAATCCACTCGAAGCCAAGACATTTTACTGAACTGAGTGATCGAAAGGACGTGAATGGACCATGCACAAGTAAGACTACCTCCCCCTCCAAAAGCTAACAAATTGTGCCTCTCGCAGTGACCTTCAGGTACACCCCCCAGATGAGACCCCTAGACCTCGAACCAGCAAAGTGCCTTCTGGTCCTACTCCCATGAGGTCAGAAGACCCGACTCTGCCTGCTTTCCAGTGGGCAAAGCCGCACCTCCTCCTCCTCTGAGTCACTCCTGGGCACAGTGGCGGCGTGTGAGCGACCCGTCGGGCCCCCACCCTAAACTGATCCTAATAAAGGCATTTAAAGAGAGCTGGTCTCTCGGCCCTGTTTTTATCAGTGAACATTTCTTGAAATAAAATAAGTTTAAATTATAACCTTAATGCCATGCGTGCTTGGGCTAGCCTTTAAAAGGACAAAGAAAAACAAGTCTGCTTCCTTTCCTCTTCCCACCCAGGCCTCATCCACTACAAGAATGTTCTGAACTCATTGCTGAAGCTTTATATGCATTTCAATTATAATAATTCCAAGATGAAATCCAAAATTATTCCAAAATGAAATACAGGAGACTGTAAAAATGTTACATAATGTTCAAATATCCCCTTCATCCTCTAGAAAAATAGAGGCTACTTTATATTACAGTGTGGCTCACTACTGCTCTGGGAAAAAGCAGACTGATCCTTCCAGGAATAAGAGTGACTCACCAGGAAACAGAAAATGAAACAATTTCTAGAACAACTCAATATAATTAATTTAATTGGTTTACATTTGTGCAACTTCCACAGTCATTTACTTTCAGGATAACTGCAAGACATATCTCCTCAAGATTTTAGAGAGAAGTACACTGAAGGCAAGGTTTGCTGCATGCAGTAATCTTTTGGAATAAGATTTTGGTTTTCCTCTACCTTCTGTTACAGAAGCTGTTGTTTAGCAACCACCCTGCTGAAGTCCTTGCTCTAGATACTCGTAGTAGAAACAAAAACCTAACTAGACCGTCTGCAGCTCTCTGGTTCTATTACTGAACTCAGAAATGGCCAAAAGAGGTAGTCTACAGCAATGAGAATAACAAAAAAAGAGAGAAATTAATTCTACCTAGAGAGTATAAACAAGTGTATAGCAGCATCACTTAGTAATATGGTACAAGACCACTCACCACAGAAGTGCTGTCTAGGAGCTGCAGTGAGGCAGAGGAACACCAGTGTTGTCAGAATTTGGGAGCTTCAGTAAGACATAACTTTGGTTTGCTCCAGGCTCAAAAGTCCAGCTTGTAATCTGGTGCAGCAAACTACATACTGCTTCCTAGCTAGAGGATATATGCTTTCCACTTGGCTTTCTCCTTTATAAGTAGGGTGAAAAATAAAGTTATTTATTTTGCTGGAGAAAGCTTTGTCTGTGGGTATTTTCTGAAAGATTGCCAAGGGCCTAAAACCAAAATAGTGATTTTCTGCTACAAAAATTAACCCCACAAGCCATGTGCACTCTAATGGGTCCAAAGGAAGGCTATCTGCTTTATCCTAGCTCAAATGCAGCCTAAATTAGTAACTCAGCATTCTACAAAAATGGTAATTGCAACTATCTGAGAAATCCTGGCTTTTGGAGATAACAACTCCCTCTATTTTACAGAATTCAAATTCCTTCCTTAGCTTGTCTCATAGAGATCATCTTTAAGTTCAGTGGTAGAAGACTTGAATAATGTTATAGGATGAATGTGTGTCTGCATTTGGCTGCAAGGCAGTGCAACTATACAGGAACCATGCTCTTGCTTGTCTTGGCTTTGTATGGTTTCCTAATGCTATGAAGGAGGAGAGAACATCTAGAACCTCACTGCAGTACCCGAATGAAAACTTGCAAGCAGCAGCTAATAGTTTTTACTGGCATCTCTCTAATTTCTCCTCAGAATATTCTCCCCAGCTACCAAAATCTTCTTCTTAAAACCCCTAAGATTTCCCACCACCATTCCTGTCTCTTTGCATTCCTGTCTTCAACATTCCTTGCAATGTTGCTGATTCTCCTTATACCCAAACCCTCTATCGTTCCTACAGCAACCTTCTCAAGCCCTCTACCTGTTTTCCTGGTTACTACTTATTTGACTTAAAACCCTTGTTAGGAAAATTCATTATTGGGAGCATGTACTAATAGAGCATTGGCCTTCAGAATGCACAGGGGCACAAGATTTCCCTGCAAGCAGTTGTTAGCTATCTCGTATTTGCACAGACCAGCTTTAATTCTTGAGGGCTGGGGAAACAAGAAAAATGACAAGGGTTAGAGCAGAAACACAGAAAGCTAGTTGCTGTCCATCTTTGTTTCCTTTAAAAGACAAAAATAGCAACTTTTGAACAACACAGAAATGTGACCATAACATTCATTTTGTATGGAAAATGGTGTTGGAGAAAAAGAAAAAGATATCAAATCCTCTGTTGGTATTCCAACAAGCATCTGCAGGACTAGGGCTGTACCAGTGCCATTTCAAGTAATTAACCAAACTGATATTGCTTCCAAGCTATCTGCTTTAGCTTTGTGACCAAAAGATAAAAATAGTTTTGTGAAAATAAAAAAGGAAGATGTTAGAATCAGTCACATAAGATAGTCTGATAAAAGCGTATATTACATGTGAGTAGCTGCTCTAGGAGTGCCTTACTTTGGCCCTCAAGTATATTACTTCTAATATATTACAATATATTACTTCTAATTCCATCTGGGTGGTGGTTTTTTTTGTTTGGTTGTTGGGTTTTTTTTTTTTTTTTTTTTTTTTTTGGTTTGTTGTTGTTGTTGTTTTTCCTCTCTGAGGGTGCAAAACAAAGAGCTCTCAGACTAGTATTTGGTCTTACCTCCTATGTTTAGTGTGGAGTGCTACAACATTCCTGCTGGAAATTAGTCCCTGAATCCAGCATTATTGATTTCTTTCTTTTCAATTGAAGACTTAATGACAAACTGTGAGCTTCAAAGAGATTGAATAATTAGCCTTCATGAGAACTCTGTGAGATCAGCAGGCTGTATTACAATCTGAGGCTCAGAGAGATGACACCAGTCAAAGGTACTCACTGGTTCTGAACGCCTTTTTTTGGAATTACTTGATTTCACTTCATCAAATAAGGATATTTTATATGCAGCCTTTATCAGCATGCAGCTCTTAGCAGGCATGGATTCCACAGATCCTTTCCTAGGCTGTCAGGAAGGTCATCTACATAATGAGCTACATCCACTAATAAACCAATAGGTAAGAGAACGCTAATAAACCAATAGGTAAGAGAACACTACAACAGGGAAACAACTGGATATTATTTTGCCTGGTGGAACAAAAAGAAAATTGTCATGGATAGACTCAATCCAGAAGTCTCAATCTCCATCCTGCCTCTTTTCCTGCTGCCTTATCTGAATTTTCAGATAGATCTATTCTTTTGAAGGTTAATTCTGAGTAATTGTTTAAATCCAGGTGTTATTTAAAAACTCACAAGAAAAAAAAATCTACAGTTGTCAATTCCCTGAACAACTGGGCTTTTAAAATCCTTTCTCTTTGGAGGGTAGGAGTAAGGAACAAAATTATTTATCAGATCTGCCGCAAAGCCAAGAGTCAGTAAATTTTTATAATTAGCTACTTTTAGCAAGAAAAAGACCTCTGTATCTGATCTGTTTCAAACTGAGAGAGTCAGTCACAGTGCGTGCAGTCCCTCCTGTTCAACTGGCCTTAGCATCGTCTGCTGCTAGGATGCATCATTCGATCTTCCTGGGCAAACCTCCCACATGTACAGATATTACAGCCTGGCATACTACACGTTTTATTGAAGCAATAATATTTCTTTCCACAGCTTTTAAATGTTTCCTTTTCTTCCCAATACTGGGTCATCGTGAACTGGAACAAAGACTCCACAACCAAAGGTTATTGTTGGGGAGGATGAGGCAGGAAGGCCTTACAGATATGATTTCCTAGCGAAAGATTCTGAAAGTATAAAACCTATAA
>VZUI01057830.1:0-83038 GCA_013401135.1 Cettia cetti | reverse complement strand
CGGGGCGGGGCGGGGCGGGGCGCGGGGGTGTCCCGGCGCGGGCCCGCCTCTTGCGCCCGCCGCCGCCGGCTGGGAGTTGGAGCGGGGCCGAGTGGCCGGCGGGGGCCCTGCCCAGCCCGGGCGCGGGGGAGACACCGGCGGTTGTGTAATTACCGAGAGCGGCGATCTTCGGTGCGCTGCCGCAGGCGGCTGCGGACACTCGGGGCCGGCCGGTGCGGGGGGCTGCTCCGGCGGAGAAAGAGCGAGTCTGTCGGCGCTGCTGCGGCGCTTGGAACAAAGGGTGGCCCCCGTTGGTGCCGCCGATGCTCGGGCGGCATCGCCGGGAGGGTGATGCTCTCCCAGGGACGAGTGGCCTCGCGTGTTCCCTGGAGGCTGGTGCGAGTTTCACCTGTTTCTGTACTCCCGCTTAAGGAGCAGAGATCAGCGCTCGGCCGATCAGCCCGTGTTTTGGTAAAGTGAGTGGCTGATGCTCCTCTGAAGGCCTGGCTTAGCCCGTTCCTGTCCGTGAGCCTTCAGGAGCGATTTGACGTCAGGGTTTTCCCGGTGCGGACGGAAGCGCTGTCAGCTCCGCCGGGGCTCCTGTCCCGTGCTCACGAAGCAGCTGCCGCGCTCCGGGCGTTCGGGGCCGGGCCGAAGAAGCTCCGGGACCGGGGCTGTGTCCCGGCAGAAGGATCCTCCGTACTGCGGGTCAGGTGCTCACTTGAGAGAAGCTGAGAGGCACAGTCTGCCGGCTGATGGCTTAGAAAGTGTTCGTTTGAGGCAGAGAATGTGAAGAAAAGTTGGAGCTTTTTTCCAAAGGCTAGAAACTCATGAAAATCCCAGGAAATCAAACGATGCTTTAGTTTTAGTGAAGGAGGAGGATGTCTGATACAAGCCTAGGTGATTTGCCTTATAACCTCTTCTCAGGTTTTTCTGAAGATGTGGTTAAATCTGCAGGGAGATGTTTGAATATGAAAATGAGACTTGGGAATACCTATTTGGCTTTACTCTTCTTTTGTTGATGAAGCGTTTCCTTAGATACTCAAATGTTTCTCAGCACCTTTCTTAAAGACATATTTGGAAGTATCTTTCTTAAACATATATACTTGAATCTTGAGGAATTAAGCTTTTCCTTTTAATCTAGTCCAGGAGTTGGACTTCAGTGATGCTTGAGGGTCCCTTCCAGCTCAGGGTTTTCTATGGTTAATCCAGTGTACGTTGATTTAACATTGCTTTTATTTTTAGGGTAAACTGAAAAGCTCAGGGCAACTGATCTTCAACAGCCCTGATGCTCTCATCTGGGGTGGAGTCTCTCCTTGATTCTTCTGTGTCTGCTGTAGTAGAGGAGTTGTTCACTGGACTGCCAGGGAGCATCGCCACGGAACTCATGGCAGTGCCAGGGCCCAGCCTTGGACTGGATGCACAGTCTGATGGACCAGTACCCGTGCTGGCACACAGGGATGGGCCGTGGACTTCTGCCATAGGAAACCTTTGCCAGAAGACAGAGGATTTGGGTAGTATGCTCCAGGTGATATCTCATGGGCCAGCAGAATCCTTTCCTAAAGAATTACTACAGGCTGGAGACCTTGCAGAGGATGAAAAAAGCAGAAAAAGACATTTTAGGAAAGTAGACTGTTCTAGTGATGGCTACCAGAAAGAAGATGAAGAGGCACAAGGTGCTGAGGACCGTCATGCTCAATGTTGTCCTTCAGCTCTGGAGGAAAGTTGGTCAGAACAAGTAAGTGAATGCAGAAATTAATGCCTGTGTGATAAACTGAATTTGGTGTTAGAGTCACTAGGCAGTGGGTCTGGCAATGGGTTTCCTGGCTCTTGTTTGTGTCTTCTAGTATAGAATCCTAAGATGGTTTGGGTGGGAAGAGGACCTTGAAGGTCATCTTGTTCCAACCCCCTGCCATGGGCAGGGACACCTTCCACTAGACCAGGTTGCTCTGTCCAGCCTGCTCTTGGACACGTCCAGGGGGTGTGTGTCAGTATCTGGATTTTTTTGGATCCAGTGAAAAATTTAGACTATAGTTCAGTAGACCAGCAGTATTTTAAAATATCAATGTTTTCACTTGCTTAAATGCTGTTGGAATGGTGTAATGCAGATACGCAGCAGAACAAGATGCATGGCTGAGTGTTTTACCTTAATTATTGGGTGTTGCATAATACCAAAATAATTGGTGTGTTTAATTCCAAATTTTAATATCTGTTTATCTGAAATTTTAAAAATAATAATTTATCACTTTTATGAAATTAAACTTATTAAATTCATGATAGCCATTCAGTTTTCCAAGATAAATTTTCACATATTTCTATATGCAGGTAGTTTGGTTGTGGGATCATGGTTTGCTGGTTTTGCTGGCTTAGGTCATCTGTTCCTGGGTTTGTGGTTTTTAGCCCAAGGAATAGCTGAAGGAAAGTTCTAATAGAGCCAGAAAATGCACACATCTTCCCAGGAGTCTAGTGCTAATGGTTTGGGGATGTGAACCAGACTTGGAGACTGGATCACTCTTCTCATTCCCATTTCCTACAATTTACATTTTAAGCCGTGTACTTACATTTTGGCTGCCACATCACAAGATTCCACTGCTGCTAGATACAGGTGTTCTGGGGATACACCCTTAGTGCTTGTGTCAAGCCCTTGCAATGCAAGGCTGCCTCTGGCCAAGGCTGATCTGTCTGGAGGTTTCTTAGCGAATTTCTTATTCTGAACTAACCCAGCTGAGCAGATGCAGTCCCTGAGACATGACACACTTCAGAAATTCTAACCATTTCCATTGCTATTTCTGCCTTGTTTCAGGAGGACCCTCACTTAAACCAGCAAGGGGCAAAGTTCTTGAGAACCTGTTGCACTGAAATTGCAGGACCTCTGAGGAACACAGGTAGTTTTTTGGCTGTACATTCCTATCCAGTCCCTGCTTCTCTCCCAGTTATTTACTGTTGATTTAAAATGGATGAGTGATTGTGGGATGGCTCGTTTATTTCATTTTATGGTAGAAAGTATTACCCTGTGTAACTATAACAATCTCAAAACCTAATGTTTTACTTTCTCCTGGCAGGGTATGAACTTGCCTGAAGACCTTTTCTGAGGAAGATGTGTTTTAGTTATTTGTTTCCAAAGCAGAAGTTGTTAATAGCAAATGTTTCAGAGATGGAGTGTATGACAGCAGCAATACCATATATAGAGAGAAAAGTATTACTCATTCATTTTTGAGTGTTCTAAAAAATAAAATTAAAAGTGCAGAATCCAAAGAAAGAGGACAGCTAAAGTAATTATTAATTTCATTATGATTCTCCATAATCTTCTAGCTCCAAGTACTTTGGTCACTTTGCCTGCATCTTGTAGTCCTGAGCTTTCAAGCTGAATGTGTTGATGTTAAAAAAGGGTTCTTTCCCAGGCTTTCTTCTGGTAAACAGAAGAACAATATTTTGTAAATATAGAAATGTTTACATTCTTTCTTATGGGACAAACCTTCTTCTGATGTCCCTCTGAGATGACCAATTGGTAGAAAAGTTTACCTTTTGTATTACCAATCAAACTGGCCTCTGACTTTCTGTATAAAAGAAAAGCTCATCCCACAATAAAAAGAAAACCCACGACACCTGCAAAGGAACCTGTCTCGTTTCCTTTGATGTCTCTTGCGACAGCATCTAGTAATTATTTTCTTTTTCCCTGTCTGCTATCTTTACTTAAACCTGTGTTTAGCTGATGAATCTAGTCTTGGTGCTTACTAAAAAGTGGGAAAAGATCTGCAGAAGTCTGAGTAAATATGTTCCCTGTAAAGTTTTGAATATGAAGATATTCTACAGTAACTGTATTTTTTTAAATTAGCACCTTCTTTGTGATTTTACAGAAAAAGTTTATGAATAATCCAAATTGCTTGGGCAAATGAGATATGTCTTGTTTTCCTATGCATGGGTTACTGGCAGACACGTCTTCAAGAAGGAAGAAATGGAAATGGCCACACAATGCACAGCCATATTTCTAGGCTGGAGCAGATCAAGTCCCAGCCTTTGCTGAATTTTGATATTATAAATAAGCATTATTTTAATGTTGGCCATGGCTTTCTATGTGTTAAGTTACAGGACCTGCATTCATGTAGCTTGATATTAGAGGAATCTGAAATATACAGGACTGGGAATGTCTGTATTGAAAAGGATTGTCTTTGCTGGCTTTGTGGTGGAGTAGTTTGTTTTGTCCTCTGAAGACTTGTAGTAACATTGTGAGCATCAATTCTCACTTTTAAGAATACTTTGGTAACCAACACTGCACGGAGTGTTGTGTACAACAACAAAAAATACTTAATAAGCTGAATGCCTTCTAAATTTAGCTTATGGTTCTGATTTGCTTTATTTTTTTCTTATGCAGAAGAAAACCAAGCAAATGTTCAGGTGACAGCTGAAACTCTGCCAAAGCTCACTGAAGAAGTACAAGGTATGAAGGCTGATGGGACTAGGATATTTAGTAAAGCAGGATACAGGAATGACAGAGTGAGTAAAGGTCTTCCACCTGAGAGCAGTCAATGCCCAGATGTAGACACAGTCAGAGCTGGGGTTTCAGAAACCAGCATCTTAGGTTTTTTACAGCCTTTAAAAATCATGGACATTGGAGCAGCTACAAATCATCCACAAGAAACAAGTGACTATAGTGGGTCAAAAGCCCATGCTGCCATGCCATTGAGAACAGGGGGGAATGGTGTATCTGTTTTGGAGATTAGAGAAGAAAAGTTGTCCAGACAAAATCCTCCTAATGAATTTAGTACATCATTTGCTAATTGCCAGACTTGTCAGCAGGATGAAGAAAATTATGCTTATGACTACTTTAAGGGTTCTGTACCTGAGAAAAATGGACCTCATGAGTTGTTCTCAGCAGAAGGCTGTAGAACACTCTCCACACAAAGTTCTGAAGTTTTATGTCCAGTTCTGAAAAGCATCTGTTATCTGGACTTTGGAAATATGCCACTAGAAAGCAGTTCTGCAGTTCATGGAATTATCAATGAAACTCCCCAGAAGTACCTTCCCCAAAACATCAAACATCACACTCCTTATGATCATGGAACTGGGATTTTAGAAAACCAAACCTCCACATCTGTACCAGTAGAGCAGATCTCAGTGGTAAGGAACAAAGGATTGTCTAGTGCAAAAACTGATCCTAGGGAATTAAGTGCTACTGTAGGAAAATCATACAGCTCTGAATCTGAAGAGGCTGCTGAAGTCTGGACAAAAATTGCTGTGGGAGATAACACTGAAGTTTGTAGCTGGCCTGAATCTCAAGACGCTGCTAATTCTGAGCATTGCCATTCTCCAGTTTTTAGTTCTGTTTCTTCATCTGCTGAGGAGTTCTCAAAAGAAATAATTAAAATATTCCCATCAGAAGGTGATAAGTTGAAAAAGGACCAGTGGCAATTCTATGTCAGTGACCCATGCAAGATGGATATAAAAGAAAATCGTTTGTGGGTGGAAACGAGTAACACTGCTTCCCATGAAACTGGGCAGAGAGACATTTGCTGTTATAGTACTGCCAATAAAATTCCTCCTCTCAGTAACCACAGCTGTCTTGATCTTAGTACCAAGCTAGAAAAAGATTCACCCAAAGCACAACTGCTTGAAAAGGAATCTGAGAGCAATACAACGTCAGAAGAGTTGGCTGGTGGTTTACTTGGAGCTGCAGAAGCTGATAGCAGTGACAGCTTGTCCACTGGGAACAAAGCAAATTTGTTTTATACACTAAATGTAACTCTACCTCCTGTTTTACAAAAATCAAGAGAACCTCATTATAATGAGTGTCTTCCTTGTATTGCTAATAAAGTTTCATGCAGGGACAAGGCTTGGGATAATTTGTCTAGAAAAGAATTAATTGGTGCTTCTGGAACAACAGTGAAACAAGTTGCTAAAGTTTTGCTTCATAAAGACAAATTCCGTGTAAATTCCATGACTTTTGATAACCCTAATAAAACAAGCAGAGTATCCCAAATGAACGTAAAATCTTCTGCAGGAAATACAGAGAGAGTGGTCACTGGTTTAGAAAATGAACATTGTCACACATGGATTTGTAATAATCAGAGTATAAAAAACCAGGGTACAGCTGCCAGTACTTCCTGTATTTTATCAAGGAGAACACGTGTGGATGAAGTTTTCCTGAACAGTCATTCTTTCGGTGTTGAAGTTGATAAGATTGAAGAAAATTTGGAAGGAGAGCCATTATCAGGATATAACAGTAAAGAAGCAATCATCTTTCCAGCAGCACACACCCCTTTGGCACATGGATCTTGGGAAAATTACTGGGGCAACAAAGGTATAGCTCTGCATGGGATAAATGACATTCCAACAGGAAAAAACAGGTTTTGCTCAGCATATACTGCAGAGAAGTCTACTGCTACCTTGGCAAGAGATGAGATTTCAAATAATATTGAGGTTGTGGAACAATTTGATCTTTGCAAAGTAGCGGGCAGTGAAATTGTTTGTGACAGAGATGAGGCAAAAGAACAGACTAGCATGCGTGCTTCCCAGACAGATGAACTTAATAAAACAAGAGCTGTGGATTCCCCAAATACTCCTGAAGGCCATCAGAGAAATAAGACTAGTGAACAGCTGTTAGTCAGATATTTTAACAAAAACACCTGTGCTCATAATTTTGGCTGTTACAAGTCTGTGTTAGGCCCGTGGAAGAGAGAACTCAACACATGTGAGCAGGAAGAAATGCCACTGCTCACAGCTGATCCCTGCCAGTGTAGCACTTTGACCTGGGATCCACACCCAGCACCTGACAACGTGAATGTTCCAACACAACGTGTTGGCCAAACAGGAGAGACCCTTTGTCCAGTGGGAAATCAGTTCCATCCATGTCAAAGTAAGTTTGATGTCCCAGAGCTGGGCAGTGAGCGACATTTAGAAAGTTTAACCAACCAACCAAACACTGGCTTACAAACCATGGGTGGTTCTGTGGAAAGAGATGAAACTGGTCCTAATCACACTGAAGAGGTTCTGCTAAAAACAGGTGGTGACCTGCCTCTGTTAGACCATAAATATGCAAGAGAAGCCAGGTTTGAAGGAGCTCTACAAGAGAATGTAATGGGTTTGGACTCTTTAATTGGTGTGAAAAGTGAAGAGTCTCCAGGATACATGGACTCCATCAGTGATCTAATTGAAGAGAAGACAATCAGACTACAAGAACATGAGAACAGATGTGAAAGAAACAATAAAGGAACTCTTGAAGAAAACTTTCCTGATGGCAGACCACATTGCTCACAGCAGACTCATTTTATCAAATGTGCAAAAGAGAAAGCAGAGCTGATGTTTGCAGGAAACAAAACACAGCAATCTTTGCCAAAGATGAAGTGGTTGGTGGAGAACCAGGAAAATACAATTAGTGCTCAATTTCTGCCCATTTCATCAATTCATGGGAGTCTTTTGTACAAGCCAGAAAATAGGAATGTGGTTTCAGATACGGAAAACAGAGAAAGTCTGAGTATAAATCCTATCTTAAATAATTCTCATCCACAGTTAACTTTTGAGCCTGGTAAAGAAACTGATGCTCAAAGGGGCATTGATCCATCTCATTTTGGAAAGTCTGACATCCAAGCATCTTGTGTTGAGACTCGGGCAGATTCAGAAACTGTGTCAGCTCTGAACTCTCACATCTCTCTGCCTGAGAAAGAAAGGCTGTGCATGTCACCTGAGAGTACACAAAGAGATAATTGTGATTCATCTTCAGCTGAAGTTTTTAGCAAATATACTTCAATGACAAAAATTCTTTCTGTGACAATTTCTGTTAAGAAAAAATCCAGCAATATTGAGATTCCATCTTCAGGGAATGAATCAACAGCTGGCTCTCTGTATGGTGCCAAAAGCTCAAGAGTTTGTGCCCGCAGCAAGGAAAGTCCGAAGGGTGAAGGGCTTTGCACACCAACCATGAAGGACATGGACTTGAGCTCACCAAAAAGTCCTCCTGGTGGAGAGACGTTAAAGAATACAGATAAGTGGGAAAATATAAATGTGCTTTCAGATAAAGAACACAGAGAAAGTCTGAGTATAACTCCTATCTTAAATAACTCTTCCCCACAGTTAACTTTTGAGCGTGGTAAAGAAACTGATGATCAAAGGGATATTAGTGCATCCCATTCTGAAAAGTTTGACATCCAAGAAACTTCTAATAAGACTCAGGTGGATTCAGAAACAATATCAGCTCTGAACTCTCACATCCCTCTGCCTGAGAAAGAAAAGCTGCATATGTCACCTGAGAATACACAAAGAGATATTTCATCTTTGGACAAAAAATTTAACAATGATACTTCAATGACAAAAATTCTTTCTGTAACAATTTCCGTGAAGAAAAAATCCAGCAATATTGATGTTCCATCTTCAGGGATTGAATCAGCAGCTGGCTCTCTGTATGGTGCCAAAAGCTCAAGAGTTTGTGCCCGCAGCCAAGAAAGTCTGAAAGGTGAAGGGCTTTGCACACCAACCATGAGGGACTTGGACATGAGCTCACCAAAAATTCCTCCTGGTGAAGAGAAATTGAAGAATACCTGTGTAGAAGAGAAGATAGGAAAAGAGGTAGCCCCTAGAGGGAGCTTGCCCAAAGATTGTCTATGGGCCTTGTTGGAAGATTCTAAAGAGTCTGGTAGAAAAACAGTCCCCCTCAGGACTGAGAATTATGGAAAGGTTTTGGAAGAAATCCCAAGATCCAAACTAAATAATCTTTCAAAAGAAAGACAAAATGATACAAAGCTCCCAAACTTAGCAGGTACCGGTGCACTTTCAGAAACTGTGCATGATTGTGAGGCTGGAGCTGTATCTGACACAGAGGCTGCCCCAGAAGTGCAGGATGATGCAACACCCACATTTTCTCCACCTCTGAGCACACTATCAGACAGTTGCAAAGAACCATCCCCAAACTCTGTGGTTTGCAGTGAAGCGTGTGTGCCTTACAAATTAAATGCACGGAGCAAAGATAATGTAAAGGAGGTAACAGAAGGCCAGGACAAAGTACTAACTCGTGCAGTTTGCAAGGAAAATGGGGCTTTAGGTTCAGAGAGACTTGATCAAATACAGGAACTTCAAATACTTAAACAAAAGAAGTATGGAAAGATGGAAGTACATCAGTTGGGCAAGGCACAAGAAGAACAGAAGTTAGAACATCAGGAGAAAGCAAAAATCATACTGCAACCAAGTATGTTGCACAGTTCTGAACTCTCATGCAGCTCTTCAGCTGAGTTGATGACATCGAGAAATGCGAAGTTTGGAGGCGCTTCAGAGATTTTTGCTGTAAGAGGCAGTGAAAGTAAACTATGTAGCACTTTACAAGAAGTTAAAAGGCCAAAGATTACCACAGATTTTATTAGTTCACAGTTTTTGAAGACTCAGGATTCAGAAATGGAAAACCTGAACCTTAATTTAGGGTGTGATGGGATCCCTGGTGCCTTTGGAACTACTAATAAACAAAGAGGAACTACAAATAAACTGAGAGGACCTCTTCCATTAAAAATACAACCTGGAAGGACATGCAAAAAAGTTCCCACGTTGTGTCAGCTAAAACCTGTAAGAAAAATCAAAAAAATTAAAAGTTCACCTTTCTCTGAGATTCCCCTGGAAATATTCCCTAAACAGGAAAACAAGCTTCTGGAATCTTTGTACTTTCCATGTAAACCACTGACAGTGGAAAAGGAAACAGCCATGAGATTTGCGCATATGCCAAGGCAGAGGGCCAAGAGGTGCAGTTTGTTGAACAGCTTGAAATTTAGAAAATGTACCAAAGAACCAGCATTGTTGAGCAAGTTGTCTGCCATGGCCAGCAAGCTCCTGGCCCCTGCCAAAAGCAGCCGTAACTTAGAACCTCTGCCATATTCTTCTGAAATTCTTCCAGTGGGTGACAGGTACAGCCAATGTAGATCTAAAAACCTCTTGGAAGCCTTTTCTTGCATTAACAGGAACGTACACTCACGCTGGGCTGACAGCTGGTGCACCAAGATGTTCAGCTTTCAGCCTTTGGCACTTTATCCTGTAGAAACTACCAAAATACTTTCTTCGGACTTAAGCCACACACCTCCAACCTCTTTCTTGGACACCTCAGTTTTCCCAATTTCTTTTCACATAAAATTGGACTCCAGTCCTGTGACGGACCTCAGAGGGATTACATCCCAGCACTCTGTACATCACAGCCCAGTTTTCAGAGAAACTCCAGCACCAGCTTCAAAGTGGACTTTGTCTTTTCTCCTGTCTCAGAACTGTTCAGATACAACAGCTTCCAAGGAAGATTCCAGTGTAAATAATGAGCTTCATTCTTCTCACTCCACAACCCCCAGGACTGTTGCTGTTCATCCTGACCCTGGAAGAAACACTGTAGCTGGAAGAAGAGGAGGTTGTTCCAGGCTTGGCCTTCACACCGTGTTAGCACTTTCTTCCCCTGGATGTTACAGGATTTGGACAAGAAGAAGAAACTTAACCAGTCATATTCCTACCATCCAGAGACTGTTCATATCGCAGCTGGCACAGGGTTTGAAAGGGGACGGGTACCCGAGGTGTGTCTCCGATGACCTCGTCTCCTCACTGCCATACTCCCTGGGCAGGGTGTTGTCCATATGGAGTCAGCACGGTCCTTCTGCCCGTCCTTCCGAAATCACTCCTCTCCATTCCAGTCACTGCAAGTGGCAGCCAAGTGTGGGCTTCGAGAACAGGTAAAACCCATCAACTTATTTTCTGAGATTAAATGTGTGCAGGATACGTATGTGCTCCTTTTTGGGAGGGAGAGGGTAATTGCAGCTTGCACTGGAGGGTCAGTTTCTGCTGTTCCTGATCTACACATTCTGCTCCAGCAACGGCTCAGCGTGAAAGATCCTTTATTACAGAACAGTCTGTTAGCTGAATTTAAATATATTTGCCTTCACTTCTTTAATACTGTCCTGTTTTGGCAGAATGGCTAACTCTATTTTCTTCTCCCTTGCAAAATATACACACCATGCATCAGAGTATATAATGCAAAAGGTGAGCTACTTCATTAGGTCTATTCAGAGTGACTGCAGAGGAACTGGATTTCTGAGGTAGGAAAGTTTTTTTCAGAGGTCTGAGCCACAAATACCCCTTGGAACCACTGCAAAATGCTCAATATCAGGTTAGGAAGAATTGTAAAGGGTGGGGGGTGTCATTCAGTAACATTTTTACTTGTATTCCATGACCATTCTATGCTAATTGAAACCTCTTTATGCATGCTATGGCTTTTCATGTGTGACATTGGCACAGGCAAATGTAGCTCCAGTTAACGTTGGTAATGAATTTTTCTCTGTGTTTCAATCTTGTCATGAGTGGGAAGAAGACTGAAATCAACTTTGCATATTTAAATTTACTTTGCTATGAGCATTTAAGATCATTTTGCTAATAAAAAGAAAGAAGTTCCATGCTCTGTTACAGGATTTTTGCATGCCCTTGAGCAAAGATTTTGCCCATTATTTCTCAGTAGCATAAAGCAGTTCAGTCCCTGATTTTGTTGCCTTGCAATTCCTGGACAGAGAGCTCATGAGCACTGTATCAAAGTCTCTTTAATTAATTGTTTTGATTAGTGTGGCAGTCTGTAGAGAACTGTCGAATTTAGCCTATGTCACAGATTGACACAAATGTAACTAAAAATCTTGCCAGATAACCAATGCTGTGCTTTACTTCCTATAAATGGGTAACATATCTAAAAGTTTATCACTTGTTAGTATAAATTCTAAAGTCTGCCAAAGGCGTGAGTGAGCTTATGAAAGCACTGCTCCTTTCTGGAGTTGTCTGCACTAAAAGAATTAAGTTGAACAATGGCATAGAGACAACTTGCAGCACATTCTATGGGACTTGCTTCCATTTTCATTCCATGCTCTGAAAGTGATCATACCAGTAAAGTACAGTTTGAGAACTAAACTTAAAAATATATTATTAAAAACAAAACAAACATCTTTTTAAAACTTAGTTGCGTGTATGAGGTGAATTTAGTGTTTTGTGTTGCTGAGGCATGTTATCCTTGGACTGGGAGATCAGAACTTGGGGGTTTTCTCACACCCTTAAGTCTGCAGGCTCCTCAGCAGCTTGGGACAGCATATCCAGTTAGCTAATGTGTAAGAGGATTTCATTCCTGACATAAAGAGTAATTGGAAAACTGCATGCTTTGCTATGAGTGATCTTTTTCCCAAAGGAAGAGTATTCAAATCAAACCTTTTCACTTCAAGTGAAAAATAATCCAGAGTTAAAATACCCTAAAATTTGGGGTTTTTTCTCTAAAATACCTTACAACCATGTATATGAAACAGACGTAAATCTGTCCCACTCAGATGTTTGGTTCGTAAATATAAGAGGTATGTTTGGTGCAGTATAAAAGCATTTTCAGCTCCCACTATGACAGAAATCTTTGCCTGTTTTAAGATAATTAAAAATCAGAAAAATAAAAAAGTTCCCCGCAGGCCATTTTCATCTGGAAAAGATTTGTTCTCTTTTAAATATTTCACTCACAATTAGTGTTCTTAATAACCCGGAGAACAAGGAACTAAAGTAGTTGCCCTACCTGACTTCCATCGTCCCTTCCACTGTCAATAATAGAAGCATTCTTTTAGTGAAGTTTTTTTCTAATTAATGCTTATTTGATTTAAAAATTTCTAAAATTATTTCCTTGTGTCCTTGTAATTTTGTATTATTATTGCATAAACAATAAGCTCTGTCTCTAACAGAGAGGGCTCTGCTGCAGTATTGATACAGGTTCCAGTAACACTGTAATAGTGAGTGGAATGTTGAAACAAAGTATTACAGTTCTGACATAAGTGATAGACACAAAAAGTGGAGTGGGTCTTTCTGACCTCTTTATGAATAGCTGGACTTCCCTGTGCTTCCAGCATGGCTGGTTTTCATTTCCTTTGTAGAATTCCAGTCTGGCTGTAACATCTTTGCTTTAGAACAGTGAAGTGCATTTCACTGTTGGTTTGAGAGAGCAGCAAATACAAGATTTGCTGTTGAATGTAATAAAAGCTGTCCCAAGTGATTTCCTGCTATTAACAGTATGGGCACAAAAATAAAGCTTAGTATCAAAGGACACAGAGCTGCTGTGCTGACTTTTATGCCATAGCATTCTGGTAATTACCAACCCTTATGGAAAGTCCTTTTCCTGAACCTGTTGAGGCAACAGGGAGTTAATTTAATGGAAGTACTTCCTTTCACCTGTTACTGTTGCCATTATGCACTATTTTCTTTAGTAACCAAATCCTTCAACTTTTGGTTACTTTAATTGTAAAAACTTCGGGTTTTGAATAAGGAATATAGACTTTCACAGAAAGAATTACAATTTTCAGACTTTAATAATTATGTAGAAATAGTTATGACTTTCAATATCACTCTATTTCTGTGCCTTTCCTTTTCTCATTGCTACCATTTTTAAATGAAAGTAGGACAGTTTCTCTAACAATGAAATCTAGTGGCCTAAACAGCACATGTGGCTTTCTTTGGTATCATTTTAGTCTTTCATTCTCATTCCTGATATAAGCATCTTGTCTTACAGTCCAGTTTATACTAATGATTTTTCCCTCATCTTTTTATAGTGTAGACCTAATTTCTGCCTATCTTGTTTTGTTTTTTTCGTTCCTCTTTTGCCCCAGCTGTGCCATGTTACCACACTTACCTGTACAGAGCATGGGAGCGCTGCAGACCGCAGGCCACGCAGTACGGTGAGTCTGGGCGTGTTGATGTTTATTCTGAGTAGTGGGACCATTACCTTCCTCAGAAAGCCATTGCTTGTGTCATTTTGGCTTTCAGCTTTTGGCAGTTCACTCCCAGAACAGCTTTCTGATTAAGAAGTGGGTGAGATAAGCTGATGGGGTGATGTAATGTAGAAAAGTGGAGGTGCAGTTATGCAAACACCACACAGATCATTGCACAGAACAACAGTTCTGTTACTTTCAACCATGTTGTGCCTCACTTCTTATGAAATGAGCATGTGAAACTAGAAGTTTGATTCCTTACTTGGATAGAAATTGAACTCCTTACTTGGATGTAAGTCCTTTCTGCCTGGATGATAGGTGCTGAAACTTCTTTCTGTTCCTTCTAAGTGTAGGGATGGCAGATATCAAAGCTGTGTTTTAAGTTTATCTGTAAACAAAAGGTATGGTTAATAGTTGTGTCAAAGAGATTTGCTGGCAGAAAAGGAGGATTGATCCTTTTCTATCAGTAGTTGATAAATAGAGCTGTATACTGTTTATCTGCATGAAAAGGGTGGGTTTAAAATGGCATGTTCAAATAAATACTCTGGCAGTTTAGTTGGTGTCAGTATCAATGTAGACCAGGCAGGCATGGGCTCTATGTGTGTACCAGAGTTCACTTACTTGGGCTATTTCTGTGAACTGTTGGCTTTTTGTGCCCATATTGCAATTCAGGACCATCTCCTGAGCGTGGAATGCTGTTGCAATGTCAGTTGGGTATCAATCTACAAGTGTTCCATTCTTCCTCTGTTACAGTCTGGAAACTTCATTCCCTTTTCCGTTACCAAAGCCTCACGCACTTCCAGAGTCATTGCCATCTCCCCCCAGGCTTTCAGCATCTGAGCTCCAGATCCCTGCCCTTGATGAAGCAGATGCTTCTGTTCCAGCCTGTCTGAGATCCCAAGATGACACGGAACTGAAAAAAGTGAGTTCATTTTATATTTAAATCCCTCAGACTCTTGGTTCTCCAGAAGCTGAGGCTGCTGCTTCTTAATATTATCAAGTAACTATTAAAGATGAGAGAAAACAGGCTGCAGGTCCTACTCTGTGCTGCTGCTTGCTTTGATTCAAGCAGAAAGAAGGTGGCAAACCAGAGAATGTTTATTCTATAGATAATGTATATTCAGAATAAAAGGGAATTCTGCTGACTACTGTGGTTTTAATTTCCTTGAGTTTTAACTTTTCTTTTCCTTCTTTCTTTCTTTCTTTCTTAAGACTGAGCCAGAAAAGAGGCCAAAGAAAGTCTCACAGATCCGAATCAGGAAGACTGTTCCTAAGCCAGACCCTAACCTTACTCCAATGGGACTACCCAAACCAAAAAGGTGAGCAGTACCTCTGAAATGGACTCAAAGCATATGAGTGTAATCATTTCAATAAATGCTTCTCTTACCAACACTATTTTATATAGCCCCAGTTGAGTGACATCTGATGTTTACTTTCTTTACAAGAAATGGTTGACACAGCTCTATCAACTGGATCAAAACTACTGACTGGAGTTTAGGCAAAATGTGAAAAAGCAAGCTGCAATGCAATCATTTTTCTAAAGAAAGATGTTTTTATTGATCATTATAAAGTGAAAATCAGTCCACCTGCAGTGCACAGTGAGATAAAGTGATCTACTAGGAAGTTCTGTTGATGCAAATGGTGTTGGAGTTTTTCACAGTTCTTTCTTTGTTTGGGGTATGATCGTAGGGGAGCATTGGTTCAGTGAAAGTGTGGGGAATCACAGTGCCAGATGTTAATAAAGTTTTCCAATCAGTCATGTAGTGTGACTGCTGCTCATACTGGTCAGATTAGCCATAATTCATCTACTGTGACTTCCGTCCTAACACAGGTGCCACTTTGACAAAGGAATGCATTTCTTCAGAGATCAGCTTGGTAATTGTCAATAACTAAAATCACTCTCGAGATGAAGTATTAGTCTGATAAACTGTAAGACTTTTTCTCAGCTTTCACAAAAGAGTGAAGGGATTTCCTCTTTTGAGCATCACAGAATGCTGGAAGGAGTGTTGACCTCTGCAGAAAGGGCAAGTCTTGCCACCGACCTTATAAAAACACTGTATGAAATTATGTACTTACAGAGCTCATTTTTCATTCCTCCTTGTTCCCAATTAGTTAAAGCATAATTAGTTAGCATTTAGGCATAGAATGCAAACAGTATTTGTTTCTTGTAAATCTGCTTGCTGTGAAAAGAGGTTGTTTTGAGATTCTTCCTTCTAGATTGATTTGTCATTACTTTTTCAGGCTTAAGAAGAAAGAATTTAGTTTAGAAGAGATTTACACAAACAAGAACTATAAGTCCCCTCCTCCTGCCAGGTTGGTTCTGCTTCCTAATAAGAAAACTTAAGATAAATGTAAATTAATTAGGGGGGAAAGAGAGGAGATGAAAGGTGTATGAAAGCCAAGAGGGAAATATATTCTTAAAACTGGTCTAGTTTAAATTGCTAGAGAAAGTTAAATTGAAAATAATATCTTTTACTGTTTGGATGGGAAAAAGTGAAATGGAATATGAACTAAGAATTTGCAGCTGGTTAAGTATGGATTTGTGTATTTTTTCATCTATCCATTCTTTCCAGTCTCCATCAAAGTATGGTACTTTACAAAATTCAAAGGGAATTACATGTTCTTTAAAATATTAACAATAACCGCCTGTCATTAAATGTTCAAACCAATTTATTCTGTAAAAAAATCAAGATTCTATAATTGTGCTTTTAAACTGAAAGACAAAAGAGATTCTGCTCAAATGTCTGTGCAGCAATAGCTCAGCTGGCAGTAATGTGCATTGTAGGAGGTGTAAGGTGTAGATAACGTTACAAGAGGTGTGGAGGGGCTGTAAAAATGTAAAAGTTAGAAGTGTGTTTACCTGGGTTATGAAATCCCCCAGGCTCCCTGTCAGTGTAAGGTGGCTGCTGCTGAAGTATTCATCAGTTCTGTTCTTGCTTTTACCAGGAGCTTGGAAACAATCTTTGAGGAGCCCAAGGAGAAAAATGGACACTTGATCTCTGTCAGCCAGCAAAAGAGAAGGCGGATTCTAGAGTTTCAGGACTTTACTCTTCCCCGGAAAAGGAAGACACGAGGCAAAATCAAAGCAGTGGGTAGCTTCACCCGAGCAAAAAGAGCTGCACTGCAGAGTGCAGAGTTAGATGTTCTTCTGAGTCAGAAGCTAATGGACCTTGAAGCCTATTTTGCAGAGGAGGTTGAGCAGGAGCAGTCCTCCGGCATCTGAGGGAGCCACTTAGCTGGAAATGGTCCAGTCAGCTTCTTTAGTATTTTCTTCTTGGGAGAATTCTACTGACTTCTTCATACCTTACTCAGCCACTCTGTTCTAACATCTGATAATCAGTTTTTGGCTGTGAGCCTCTTTAAGGTGCTATTTTTTTTGTTTTGTTTTTAAAAGCTGTTGGAGGGATTCTTTTAAGTCCCTGTTTGAGTGTAACACAGCCACATGAAATTTACCCTTCCTTTCTCAACCTCTGGAAATTACTGCTTATATTTAATTAATTATGTTTAAATATCTTTTGGGGGTAGAGTAGGAGTGTCAAGGAGGGAGTAGTGCACCTTCAGTGATGCTAGAACTCTGTACTCCAGATCATTTGCACATTTGAGTCTGCTGTTGTTACTGTAATGGCTATTTTTAACAAGCTGACAAAAGAGGTATGGTGTTTCATAAAGAAAAATTCTAGCTAACACATTCTTGATATACCACTAACCTTTTGATAATTACAAGTAGCTGTCTAGGTTTGTGTTCAATTGTTTCTTCCTTCTGTTAACCTAGAAGGTTCCTTCTAAGTTTCTTTGCCCTTTCTGGCTCCAGGCAGCAGAAGCCCTACATAATTAGACTTTAAATAACTTGCACTTTGTATATGATTCTTTTAACATAATTCAACTCTAAAAAAGTAATGTTTGAAGGAAAAATGGCACCCAGTACTATTTTTTTCCCAAACAGCCAATTTTTTACTTACTTGGCTGATGCCAGCCTCTCCTCCAGAGGAAAAGGTAATTGGTCCAATGGATGTTAAGCTGCAGGATACATAGGCAGAGATTTTTATTTAACTGAGCTGAGCTGCTGCATGCAGGGAACACCAGCAAAATCTTTGATACTTATTTTAAAATTATTTTAATTCCATTCATACTAAGTTAATTTTAATGTCAACAAGAAGGGGGGTTTTTTACCATTTTAGATTTACAATTCCTGTAGCTCATAATTAGATATTCTCTGTACAGCATAGTTGTATAATAGCCAGTGTTGTCCAAAGAGCCTCCGAGTATGTGGACATTGTTTTCATTATGTAAGGCCATATGTAATCATCTGATGCAGCACTGGGCAATTTCTCAGCTCTACCTTTGGAAGGAAGAGAGCTCCCTTCTGGCATAACTTCTGTTAAACTTAACTTGAGGCATAATTCCAATGCTAGCTGCAGTTCAGGTAATTTCTGTCCCTTAGTGCCTAGAGAAGTTATTCAGGCAAAGCTGTCGTTGCTGGGATGCTCAAATTTAATTAGTCTGTTCTTTCTTTCACTTGTCACTTGAACTTGCACTTTCTTATTTATCTACCCATATAATAGAGTTTCTATTTACCTTCAAATTGAGCAAATATCTAGTGGGTGGGTATTTTTTATAAAGTCCCAATAAATGCAGGACTGCAAATACCATCATTTTCTTCTGTTGCTCTACCACTTCTGTTACTGACCAAACAGAACACTAAATGTTAACAAGCAATCTGTTGGATTTCAGAGAATTGAGAGTAGAGAAACAGAAGAGGATTATTACACTGTGTGTGCCTGAGTCTTGAAAGAAACCTAATCTGGATTTGTTTTGCTCCCAGCTTATGTGCTGGGATTTCTACAAGTTTATATTCTTGTTTTGAAGGCTAATTATCTTTAATCAGGAAGACTGAAGAAAAGAGAGGAGTGCACACTTAGAGTAGTAGTGTTTGGAGTTTGAGGGTAAAATAACAAAGCAAACTTTGAACATATTGACATAGTATTTTTCTGGTTAACCTATCGGGCTGTTGTAGAACATTCTAATTGATCCTCTTTATTTTTGTAAAAAGAATTACCTAAAAAAGAAATGTCAACTGCCTCCTAAAAAAAAGTTTGAAAGTTTCCCTATGCTGGCTTATTAGCCCAATTACTGACTAGTTGGAAGCAGTAGCAAGAGTGAGAGATATATTTTTATGGATTTATGCTATAGAATGGGATTGTTACAGAGCATTCATTCACCTTCTATTAATATGGGAGGCTTCCAGTGCTGTGACACAATTAAGCTGTAACCTTACTGGGGCTTTCAAGGAAATAAAGATTGGGGTGGGGGAGAAGAGACTTGGGTCCAGGAAAAGTTCAGACCTCTAATGTGCTTCAAAACATGGAATGTGTTGAGTCTTTTCCTTTGGGTTATGTTGGGTTTTGTTTAGGGTGGGTTTTGGGGTTTTTTAATTTTCTTCCCTTCTTTCTCTTGTTTCTGATTTCCTTGAAATAAGATTTCTTAACTTTTTTTCTACAAGCTACAGCGGAGAGAGCAGGGCAAAGAAAACACTCAAATTCTCTTCAGTTTACAGTAATTGGAGGAGTTACAAAATGATGTTGCAGTTGTCTAGCTTCTCCCAGACTTTAGTTTGTGGAAACCCAAATACACAGCATTATTCTCTTTTGGTTTAGTGTTTGTATAACAATGTAAGCTAGTGGAGACCAAGCATCTCTTCCCCCCTCCAGCATACAGGTGTCAGTCCTCCTTGTGCACTTTTTTGTTTTTTCCTTTCCCACCTCTGTTCCTGTTTACAGCACTCATGGAACAGCCATGTTCCTTGTGGCTGCTGCTTGTACACTGGGAGTGATGACTGGGCAAAAGCTGGGCATTTGTCATTCTGAGCTGCTTCTGTCACAGAGAATTGAAAGAAGAAGGTGTAGAGGATTCATCTTTTGGGGTCTTGCATACATCCCTAGCAGGAGGATATATCCATTTGCCTTTTCATTAAGTGAACCCACTCCAGTGAGGATGTTTCTGTATCACCATAGAAAGTACATCACAGACTGATGACTAGAACAGCTTGAGAAGGATTGCAAAGCTTTTGCCATGTCCTGTCTCTTAGTAGTAAGTTATGCAGAGCCAGGCAGCTCTTTGCTAAATTTGCTGATTGTTAGAAAGATCACTTTCAAAAAGAAAAAAAAAAGGAAGAAAATAATCGTTTTCATCATGCTATGACTGGAGCAGCTAAGGCTCCTTAATGTATGGTACAGCATTTGCCTGGCTGGCTTTGAGTTCTGGTACTTGCTGGATATGATTTCCTGCAAGCAGTTCTCATTCATTGTATTTTATTTCAGGTGGGCCTTTGGTATATTATGTTCCAGGTGCTTTTCTAGAATATGGATGATAACTGTGGATTAAAAGTCTGTATGATGCTATCAAGTTAACAAATAGCTCAATGGAGTTTGTACACTTGTGCCATTAGCCTCCATCATGCTCTTGGCATTTTGTTTCATTTTGTTCAATATTGTGTGAATCTAAAATTTTACTGTTTCTTTTGTGTGTGTTTTTAATTTATGGAAATAAATTTTTCTGAGAACCTTTCAGGTTTTTAAGGCCTTTAGGATTGTATAGTTAAATATGCATGGGAAAATGTCTTGCATGCAGGGGGGAAAGGTCAATTCTTCAAAGAGATCAGCACTGTTAAGTAATAGGGCGTGCTGTTACTGAGGCACAGAGCAGCAGTTCTGGTGTCCTCCAGCCTGGGAGATTTTAAGCATGATCTCAGCTGCTATTCAGAGCACCGAGGCAGCATCCATCTCTTCAGACAGCAGAGAGTAGCAGGAGCCAGGGAGCACAGAAAGCACAGCCAGTTCCTGCTCAGCCCAGAGGTTCAAGGCTGAGGCTGGCCCGTGGTTCATGTACCACAGGCTGTGCAAGGCAGCACACTGATGTTTGTGAATCAAAGCTGGAACACGGGACCAGCAGCAAGGCCTAGTAAGCATTTGTAATGTCTGTGTCAGAAAACAACATCCCTGCCCTTCCAACCCATAAAATCTTGTGTTTAACCCAGATTTTTAATTTATCCCTGATCAGCTGCATGCTGCTCTTGGCAAAGCTAGGCTGCCAGATGCATTTCTTCACCATGTTCTCAGAACTCCCTTCTCCCAAGTGCAGTGTCACACAGGCCCCACAGATGGCAGGGAAGCTCCAGGAAAGGAAGGCAGGAACACCTGAGAGGCCTAAACAAGCATCCTGCTCTTTCCCTGCTCCTTCAGGGCTGCAGCTTGCTGGCTGCAACAGCATATGAGGATTTGGCTCTGTCACCGTACTGGGACAATACATGATACAGATGATTTCTGCTCAAAAAGCTTCATATCATGTTCAGGCAGTTTCTGCTTGTAAAACTTATGGTGTTTAATTGATAGATAATATTTTGACATTTCAGAGAATCTTAAATTCAAAGTGTCAATATAAAGTAATGGTTGGAGGTCTTGACAAAGAGGAATATCCATTGCTGCAAGCATCCAGTTCTGCTTGCTATTAAATGTCTTAATACAGGTATTTGTGAGAAAAAAAAAGTTGATTTACTAGTAAAAATTGTTGGTTAAAGAAGAAATACGTATGTGCATTCAGCAGGGACTGTAGCTGCAACCAAAACCACAGATATAAGAAGACAATGTTGCAACTATCAAATTGTCAGTTGATTGGGGGATTTGCATGGAAACTGTTTATAAGACAAACAAGGCAAAATGCTACCAACTAACCTGTGCCTCTCATACCAGTCTGTATTTTAGTCCATGGTACTGGCCCTGCTCTTTCCAGGATGCTGATCCTAGTTCTGAGCTGTTGGTTGTGCTGTTCCCCATGCTGCCATGCTCCAAAAAACAAAGAGGTGACATATGAGTAGTATTACATCATCACACACATAAAATCTGCTAAAAAACCCCCAAGGTGTTCAGCATACATTTCTAGAGATCACTGTTTCCTTGCTGATTGCTTTGGGTTGGCTGGACTTGCACGCTTTCCTTGTTCTCAGCAATGCTGCTGATGTTATGTGCCCTGCAAAGCCTCTGTATGAGCTGTCAGTTGGATGAGGATGCACAGATATCCTGTTTGCAGAAGTCCAAGATGCCTACAAACCAGTAAGAAAGTATGCATTTAAAGATGCTATCAGCTTCAAAAGTAGTAAGTTCTTCAGATACTATTCATTAAAACAGCAGAATAGAGGTCAAATTCTCCTTTTGAATTGCTGTTACCAACTTAGTCTCACAGAAGTTTAACACAGGACTCCTTAGAAATTTGTTACAAACAGGATTAGGTAGAACACACTTCTCCATGCAGTCTAAACAAAAGGGCCACAGCTGTGCACAGAAGGCTGCCTGCTGAATTTCTCTCTTAACTCAGAATTAAGAACTTGACTTTACCTGCAGGTGTGCAATTAAACACTGATTCTGCCAGCTGAATGAAAGACTCCCCAAGGATCTCCTGATAGCTCAGGTGACTTGCATGAACAAGGTACTGAGTAGTGTCTTTGAAAAGCAGATCACTTTCACCATACTTCCAGGACTGAAAGAGCTGGAATTCAGAATCCAACCTGCTTCCCAGAGATTCCTGAACAGAAAAGGAATAAACGTTTCACAGCTTGGGTCATTAAGAGTACTTTTATTTAGCACTGTTCTTTGTAGTACAAGAAAATGCACTTTTGCAGTGCCTTATTTCTCAGCAAAAGTATGGCCTCTGTGGAATGGGAACTGGTGCCAAAATACCTCTTAAGAGAATTCAAATAATTATTTTCTCAATCTCCTACGCACATTTTTAATTCTTTTATATTGGATCTGAAGGAACTAGTACATAAAGCTTTTATCTTGAAAGGGTTCTCAGCAGTTGTACATAACAAACGGTAACATGCCAAGCTGTTCGCTGTCATACCTGAGACTGCAGTAGAAAGTCAGAGATTTTAGTGACAGTGACTGGCCGGGTCATGACTGTGCTGGGGGGGATGGGCCCGAGGTTACAGCCTGCCCACTCTGTGACCGCGGCGCGAGTGCCGTCCTCACACAAGAGCTCGAAGTCAAGGGCGGTATAACCTTTTGCCCAACCAGAGCTGCCCAGATCTGAAAAGAAAAATAAAGTGAAAGGCAATCCTTTTGAAAAATTAAAGCAGAAGAGAGGGTGAATCTCAAATAAAATGTTCAGCCTTGAGAGGGAGAAGTTAGTCAATGTGTTCAAAACAAACACAGTGGGCTATGTGGTCATTTCTTAGGAATGCAAAAGGACCAGGGTAGTGTTTTTACTGAGGACAGTGAACTTAAGCTGCACCTATCAACTAAACTAGAATAATATCAAGGCATATGAACAGCATATCATGTCTCATCTGCATCTGTAACCAGATCCCTTTCTGGAAACAAAGCAATTCAGCCTTCATGCCCTTTGCTTCCCCAAACAAACTGCTGATTGCTGCAGGAATTCCTGTGGGTTTCCAGCCCCTTACACCTTCATTTGATTTTAGAGAGATTCCTCTCTTGGAAAAGTCTCTTCTCTTACTGAAACTGCCTAAAATACAACTTTATTTTGCTTTAATGAGGCTCCCTTTTCTCCTTAACTTTAAGAAAAACATATTTTGGGTTGTCTTTTGTCTTCTGAATGTTGAGCCTTACTGGAACACCTACGTGCAGAAAGCTTCTAGCAATCTCCCATTTACAAACACTACTTCACGGACCTAGATTAAATCTGTAAAGGCTGATCCTCACGAGTGATGGTTGCTTTGTGGGAAGTAACTGACATTAATGAACGTTCTCAAAAGAAAAGAGAATATCTGCATCTCACCCTCTATGTTCTGGAGCAGGTTTGAGTGTTCCAGGAAAGCTACATCTCCAAAGCTTCTTCCACTGGGATTGCCAACTAGGCACCTAGTGCACGAAAAAACAAGTGACCAAAGACAGCACTACCTGGTGGCTGACATTTGGACAGTCATCTGAAGCTAAAAAGGAGTAGTTGGAAGTATCCCTCCCATTTCTAATCCCTTGGAATGTGTTGGTGATCTCAGCACAGAGATTTGCTATGAGAATCCTTTTCATCCCTTACAGCAGCTCCAAAGTCAAAGCTGCTGCACAAAGTGCACCTTCACCCATGCCTAGGCAGGAAAGAGAATGGAATTCAACTAAATGCATTATGTATATTTCATAAGAGTGTTTTCACCTTTAATAGTCTTCTCTGCCTCTGTCTTCAAATTTATTTCTTTTTATAACTCCACTCTATTTAATTATCTCCTGTATGCTACACTGCCTCTCACCACATCACCTCTGCTCTCTGCTCTTCTTGCATCACTTCTCTTTAATGAGTCAGTACCAATGCTCTAAGCTTACATGTTTGGAAGCATTGCCTTGCTCTGGAAACGGTTTCATGACCATTTAAAATCACCAGTCAGCTGAACATCCCATAGCAACTGCAACCAAAACAAAATACACACTGGCAAAAGTTTATACAGCCAGATGCTTAACAAATAGGGAAAAAAACCCTTAAAAAAATCAGCAAAATAATAATGCAATTCTGGCTGTTGCTCTGCATTTCTGACTCTCACAAAAAGCTCACCTGAGTGCTCCCATATTGCCATAGTAACGTTCGTTGTGACTTGCAGCACATCTGCTGGACACTCGGGCTCCTTCCACATCACCATCTCCAATGCACACCTTGCACAGGTTTCCATCTGCACCTGGCATGCAGCCCTTCCAGAAGTAATTCTGATAAGCTGAGTAAAGAAAACTGAGGTGAGATTAAGGCAAGGTGTTCCCAAGGCTTTTCACATATGGGAAAAGACAAGAAAGGAATTTCATCCTAACAACTAGCAAGAAGAGGGCTGAACAGTGTGACACAGTCAAATATGAGAAAAAGCTGCTTCAACACCCTCTGAAACTGTAGTAATCAGTTGCTGGTTGGATCCTCACTGCCCCATCTCTATTTTACTCCTAAATTTAGAGCTTCAGATTTTCATGGTGTAGTTAAGACAGAACCCAGAGCAGCCCTTACCAGAGGCAATATCACAGTTCCCAGTGTCATTCTGCTGAGCTCCCACTGTGTGTCTGGACAGAAGTAACCATCCTGCAGGACTGTACAGGTGACTGTGGCAGGATCGCCTTCCCCTGAGGTTCTGGATGTGAATCTGTTTGGCACTTTTCTTAGCCAGGGCAACAGCATAAACAGGTGATAGTGCTGTGAAACAATGACAACAACCAGTTATACCAAGGCAATTAAATATTCCAGAAGGGTACAGTCCCCCTTCCCTCCCTCACCTTGTCACAGTATCTTCAGTTATAGTACAGGACCTACACTCTTTGCTTAGCCACAAACCTCTTGTCCTTGCACAGAAAATTCTATTCTAAACCAACATACAAATACATTCCTACATAAACCCAGAGCAGTCTCAGGAAAATCTAGACCTTATGCCCTCTCAAAGTTTCTGTTACCTTTATGCTTAAGATGAATTAGTTTCTCTGTTTTCTCCATGGTCTCAGCTGCTGGGGCACAATCTCCACCTGAAAGGAGAGATAAACATTGAGGATCTCGCAACTGTTGTCATTCCTTTTACATGGCAGCACTCCTTCAAAACCCTTGTGATCCCCTCCAGCCTTTATCCCTCTAACAGAAGGGATAAACAGACCAAATGCTAGAGCCGGTTAGCAGAAGAGTTGGGAAGGGTATTTGGACATTTTTACTGACTCCTGCTTCCATCACAAAACATCACAAACTGTGGAAATTCAACTATATTCTTCACAGTACTTTTTTGATTCCCTCTTTTCTAGAAAGGTCACATGAGAACTCACCATAGCATTCTGCAGCTACAGGCACCAGTCCACATCTCCCTGCAATGTACACGTGTGTTGCGTCCAGGGTGACAGCATCAGCCTCACTGCTCTGCCAGCAGCATTAGAGAGAGTAACAAAACCAGGACTGGCATGAATTGTGTATCCAAGCAGCAGGACTTCTCCACTGGCTGGAAATTCCTCTGCATAAATTCCCTCTCATTCCCACTTATCCCTCAAGCTAGTTTTCCTCTCTTTAGTTCAGACAAGACATACACACCCTGTGAATTCGTACACCCTGAGCAGAAGGAGTTTCCTACCTTGATCATTTCAATGCATTTGGTCATGGAAGCTGCTTGGACACAGACTAGCGGGTCAGATTTGATGTTCAGTGCCCACTCCTCACATTTGCGAAGCTCAGCATCGCTGATGCAGCACCAGCGCACAACGCTGTTGTCCAAAGAGCTCCCTGAGAGGGAAGCAGACCGTGTCACCAGGGCACCAATGTGTTTGATGTGATGGGGATGTTCAGGTAAAGGAATTTGTGCCTGGAGGGAGCAATAATGTGAAAGGAGAACTTTCTCTTCCCTTTCCTTAGCTACAGCCCTGAGTGGTTCTCACCTTCATGGCCGAGTCCCTTAAGGAGAGCTACATAATCCAGACCAAGGACATAGGCAATCTCCAGCTGCTCCTCAAGAAGCTGCAGGTGCTGAGTGGCATCTCGGAACAGCAGGTTCTTTCCCCCAAAGGGTGCTGAACTGAAGAGTTCGAATCTGGCTCTTTCCTTTCCTTTATGCCCAAAGAGGCGCTGGGATAAAAACAACACTTCTAAATCGTAACAAATCGTATCAGTGGTCAAGATATCAAATACTATTTTTAAGTTGAGAAAAAGAGATTAAGAGAAGTGAGCCCTGCCTGAACCTGAGTCTCCCTCAGCTACATAAAAATGGATTTAAGTTCCTTGGCAGGATGAACATCATTAGCCATTTTCCAGTTTGTGTGTTATGGCATTTCCCCCTTCTTTTCTGATTTATTCCCAGCCTCCTACAGAAGAACACTTCAGGCAAAAAAGCAAAACCTTACATAACCCAATGCAAGACCCTTCCCCAGAACCAACAATTTTTAGCACTTTATTCACAGCAGCTATAAATTCCTCAAGAAAACAGGCAACCTGGGTGATAATTGACAAAAAAAGATGAAAGAAAAAACTGTGTCTGGACATGGATAGCTTCTAATATTCACTCACTTGGATCATGCTAAGGAATTTGTTGGTGATCCTCTGGAAGTTGTTGCGGGTGACGATGCCGCGGCCAGGCCCCTTGCCCAGGTTGCAGGTGCTGTACTGGGTCAGCTCTGCTGTGGAGCCATCAGGACACAAGAGTTCATATTGCTGTTGTTCTGGCTCTGAAACAAGGGCACACTCATCAAGCTGGGAGCCATGACTTGGCAGCAGGCACAGAGATGGAATATAGAACACTTTTCAGTGGAGGTTGCTAAAGGTTATGCAGGCAGCACAGTGTACCAAGCACACTTGGGAAAGTTGTCTTTGATAAGTATTTCTAAGAGCCAGAGCTGCTCCAAAATACTCTTTAAGCTGTAGCCCTGTAAATAAATTTATTTTAAAAAACTTACCTGCAAAAACTACTGCTAACCACCTTTGGTACACAGCTCAACTGAGTTTAAAAGTACAGGGTAGGTGTAAGGGAACTTCACAGTTATGCAGCTCAATACGCTGAATTTTTAAAGGAATCTTGTAACTCAGGCAAAGCAAATACTGACAGCTGTGGAAGGGACACATCTAATGAAATCACCTGCCTGCTCCCATTTTAAGATTCTCCTGTGAGCAAACATTGCTCACTCACACTTTCCTGTTCTGTTTCTTTCTGAGTTGTGTGGAGAGCCAAGAAACATCCCTGAACTGCTTTCAGGGATTGAATTTTCCCTGGAAACAACAAAAAATATTGGGATATCCCTCAAACACCTGTGCAGGAAAGAGCACAGCCAGAGATTAAAAGAAAACTGCATTTTTAAGATTACCTGTGGCACTCATAATTCCTAGATGATCTAAAAAGGCAACATCTGCCACTCCATCCTTCAAGCACCTACAGGAAGACAATGCCATCCCATTAACATTTCACCTGGCTTTCCTATCTTCTACGTTCTTTTTCCTCCAAAAGTGAATTCAGCCCCAGTGTCCCAGAGCTCACCTGAAGGCTCCCTCAGAGTCATAGAAGGGTTCATCACTGCTTGTCTCACAGAAGTGGTTCCTGTCTCTGACGTAGGATTTTTGTCCTTGGCAGAGAGCACACAATTGGGGAGCAGCAACACCAACCCCAGGGATGCAGCTTGCATTGAAGTACTCACTAATTGCTGCAGGTGGAGGGGGAAAAAAAACAAAACAGAAAGAAAGAAAAAATTCAAATGGGAAAAAATCAGAAGAGGAAAAGGGGCCAAACATACCACGGCCATAACTAGTTCATCCTGTATCTGCTGGCCTTTCAGTTACTTTTGCTGTGGCCAGAGGTAGCCCTATGGCTCCTATCACCTACCTTGGCTCAGAGGCTGTGCCTCATCCCAGGAAAGATAATTCCTTGCAAGGAGAAAGCCAAGTGGAATATTCCAGCCCGACGTCCACCTGGCTCCATTGTGACAGCTGCGCACACCTCGCAGACTCCGGATATCCAGAGCTCCTCGTTTGGCAACGGCCACAGCAAACACACAGTTCCCTGCAATAGCACAAAACGTGGAACAGAAAAAAAAAATCTCAATTCTGCAGCTTCATTCTGGAGAGGAGCTGAACTACTTCAGTGAACACAGCTAAAGAAGAAATTATCTTAGGCCTATTCAATGTTGGTAGCCATGCCAGGAACTTAGCCATGTACTGCCCACATGAGACCTTGTCAAATAAACAATGCAAGTTTATCAGTACCACAGGCAGAAAGGCTACTGGCTACAAAGCACCACTGGTACTTTATTCATCATTATTAAGTATTTTAGCAACAATTGTTAGCCACCTCCATATTCCTATAAAGTTAATAAAAACATATTGACTTTTTTTTCAAGATATCTAGAGCCATTCCTTAGCCAAATCAGAAGTACAGTTTATTCTTCAGCTTTACCAGCCTACCTTGATCGTAGATCTCCTTTGCCACCACTGCCAAACCATACAGCTTTACAGCAGAGTAAACATCTCCAGCATCCAAGGAGGCAGCATCTGCTTTATTTGCCTTTAAAACAACAGCAAAACCTCAAAACAAGTGCGGTTACAAGGAAATAAACAGAAGGTTCAAGACCACCATTTCTGCCTGAACAAATTTTAATTTAGAAGTTTGCTTTTGTCTACTTATTTCCAAGCAGCTTTCTCTATGTCTTGGGGATTGCAAAGTCTTTAGCTTGAGTAAAACAGTACATCTGGTAGAATGCTCACAGGATTTAACTCTTACCTGTCAAGCAACTGTGTACTTTGTCATATAAGCAGTTCAATTATTTCAGTATCATTTTATTTTCCCATAGTTTCTGTTTACCAGTTACTTTTCCAAGAGGACTTGGACACAAAATCAGTTTTTAAAGTCTCTGTGAACTCACCCTGATTTTATCAATGCAGTCATATATATTGTGGGCTCTGATGCAAGAAATCCTTGTAAAGGAACTGGCAGTAGTGAGGGGCAGCACAGCTGTAAGTGCTTTGGAGAGCTCAGCACACTTCCTTTGTTCCAGGTCAGAAAGGGTGCACCATCGGAATTTCTTCCCTGTAGGGTCAAAAAAGAAGTCAAGACTTGTAGAATTTCATGAAAAAACCCCCTCAGTTTAACACTTCATGGAAGAGAGAGGTTATTCTATTTTATTTAAACTTCCCAATAGCTTGATTGTGCTCACACACACCCACATACCCACACACTTAGAGGCATCCAAGAGATGTGCCCACGTGACCAAGGTCACTTTTGCCCAACATGAGAACAACATTTGATGCTGAATCTTTAATATGTCTCTTTTCTTCCTTTTGACTGAAAGCAACCAAATAGTTTTTGGCAGATTTTTCAAGAATCAGCAATTACTACGGCAAGATCTTTTGCCACAGAACCTTCATTGCTCCAACCTTAGTGAATTTTAGGCAAGGCTGCCACCCAAAATTAGGAGGAACCAAAGGTAAGGATGTATTTCTGGCTATGGCCTGCTTTCCTGTTGGGATAGCAGGAATGGCACTTACAATGGAGGGTAACCATCTCCTGTTACCAGAGAGCAGCAGTTCTTCTCCTAACAAGTCAACTGGGATGCGACTTTATCAGGGCACAGACCTTCTAATCTTGATGTAAGCTTGCATTCCCCAGTATTTATCAGTTTTACTGCTGTCCTTGGTTATCAATACAGGGCCATTCTTTAACCTTTGCTCTGCTGTTTCCTCTGGTGCTTTCACACACCAAAAAGATGCAATTAAGGGTGGAGGTGAAGGTGAAACTTCCTTTTTCAGAAGGACTTGGAGGTTTGGAGGGTTAAAACCAACCCTAAAACTACATCTTAAGGGAATCCAGACATGCCAACAAAATTTCCTCTTTTGCTTTAGGCTTCAATTATTCCACCTTGTATTATTCCTCTGAAATGCATTCTACTCTGAACTATATCATCATATGCATCCCCAAGAAGATACTAGACATTTAAGGAGGAAAAAAAGTGATTACTGTACACAAAAATAGCATGCAGTTATGTAACTCAAAAGAACCTTAAGCCATGTAATGAAAACCAGGACTGAAAATGCACAGAAAATGCCACAATTTCTCCAACATTGTCATTTCCAGATGTTTAAGCATAGTTCTCTGCTAGCAATGCATACAATTAAATCATTGAAGTTATTATTTCTTTGAGCATAGCATCAGACATTAGTTCTCCACTTGTTTTGAGGTTAATTCAGCAAAATTCCAAGAAGAACCTGAAGTGGTTTTAGAGGGGAGCAGCTTGAGGTCCATTGCTTCATTCTGACACTGCTAGTGAGTCTGCAGATCTCAGCTATTCAAAGGAAACAAACCCTCACTGAATTGCTCAGGAAGTTGAGTATCAAGCTGCTTCCAAACTAACAGGGTCACCATCTGCCAATGATCAAACAAAAAACACAGGCGCAGCTCGCAGCTCGAACTGCAACTTCTTTCTTTGCACAAAGGAAAACAAAACCAAAGCACACATTAGTCTGCATGGCACCCACCCAGAGGCAACCTTTCTCTCTCCCTCTCTGCATCAGCCTTACCTGAAGCCAGCAAACAGAAGATGATTAGGACAATTAAAATCACTGTCTTCATCACTACAGCAGTTCAGCAAGCTCTTCTCTCTATCCTGACGCTCTGCCTTTTCATACCAGGAATTCCACAGTGATGACCAAAGCTTCTGCAAGATAACAAGGGGGTTTAGACATCAACAAGGATAAACCAAGATTTAAGAAAACAAACAAACTGCCAGAGGATGGTATATCCTTGTAAGCAAAGGAGAAAGGGACAGTGTCCCTTTCCTACCCACAGATGGAAAATATCCATGCATTTTCTGCTTTATTTTTATCAGACATAGAAAGAAATGTAAGCCTCTGCTTTTAAAAAAATTGTACTTCTGCTGTTTCAAAAGGCACCCAAATGCCTTTGGAAGATGGGCAAGACTTACACCTAACTTACAAATAAGATACCTAAAGCTAAGTGCCTTATCCAAACCACTGACCATGTCTCTACAGAATCCTGAAGGGTCCTTCTTACCTTATTTTTTTTCACCTGATAATGGCTTATCTGCTGAGTAATTTTAAACAAAAAGTAATCGTATGCCTCCCTAAGAATTCAGAACAGAGCTGGGACACTGTTGACTGTCTTGATTCTCTTCATTCCATTCCAGCCCAGCAATCTCATCCAAACTGCCTTATCCCCTATTTTCTAATGCTTAATCTGAAGTATTATTACCTCTTAATTACTCAACAGCAGCTATTAACATCATTCATTCTATGGCAGGGAAAAAATACATTTATTTATATATTATATATAAGCAGAAGTGTCTGATGATATATAAAACATTATTAATATGGTTTCATCTTTCCTGTTCAGGAAAGAATTAACTGTTCCAAGTGTTCTGGAGGAACAGAGTCTTTATCCCACTTTTGTTTTCCTTCTTCATCTTACAGATTTCCCTGGTGTTATGCCTACTTCATGTATTTTTGCAGCTACGCTTCCCAGATTTCTTTTATTGCCTTATGTACCATCATCATTCCCCACTTGCTTCTTTCACACCCACATACTGCTTATCTCTTGAGTTTCACAAGTTCCCTCTCTAGATCTGCAACATTTGTTGAGGTGTTGTTTCCCACTGATCTGACCACAGAAGGAGTTACTCAGAATCACAGGATGGTTTGGGTTGGAAGGGACCTTAAAGCTCATCCTGTTCCACCCCCTGCCAAGGGCAGGGAACCTTCCACTAAATCAGGTTGCTCCAAGCCCCATCAGCCTGAGGCATTTCTCATTTCTCCCTCAGTGAGTGCAGTCTATATAATGACCAGATGTTTAAAAACCTCATAAATATAAGAACAAGACACATAATAAAAGTAATTTTTAAAGAGTTACATGTCCACGTATTTACTTTTAATTCCAAGGTGAAAGATTAGATCAGGACAGATTATTAATCAGTCTAGCCTTGTGACAATTATTTTACACTATAAACAAGTGTGCTACCTTTAACTACACCTTAACCTCTGAATCACTTCTCAGTCAGTTCTGGGGAAACTTGTCTGTCAGGCCCACCAGTGGGGTGCACTTGCACATCAAAGCTAATGGTTCTTGCAAGGCTTCTACCAAAGCACCTAACAGCATCAAATCCCACCTTCTTTGAGGTTTTACTTCCTGCCAATCCTACCATTATGTATACAGGATATGTAAATCCCAACAATTCAGTCAGTTAATAATATTACTGTTTCATGAGGGCTGTCTCTGGATTTCCCCTCAAATTTGACATATTTAACAATGAAAGGCTTTCCTGTACATGTCTAAGATACTTATAGAGATATTATTGCCTCTGGTGATGTGAAAAAAAAAAAAAAAAAGGCAGAATGACATGAACGTGTTGTAGACTTAATTTAGGCCTGGTCAGGAAAATAAACAAACATAAACCAGGAATTTAAATTAATCAGCTTGCCTGAGGACCACATCCTAAAGCACTGAGGATGTGGAAACACAGTACCATTCATTTCCTACTGATTCATTGTATGAAACTACCTCTCTGCCACCATCAGAGAAAGGTAATTAGCTACTTCCCAGCAGAGTCGCATTTATTCATCTAGGGACGCATTGAAGAGAGTGGAAAACCGAATAACGTCTATAAAATTCACTAATTCACTCTGGGGAGCAGGCAGCCAGGCAACATCCAGGCAAGGGACACCAGAGGAGAAATAGACGTTACTGCATTACCCTGCCAGACATTTCACTTGGAGGAACAGCATTGTGTCTGTCCCCTGTTGTGTGTCCTCTCCCTAAAATCCCTGCCCTGATATTCCTGGTGCTCCCATACCTGGGGCAAATAACTTACCTATCTGCCAACAGCAGCGCTGAAAAGCAGCTGAACCCCACCTGCCTCATCCTGCATTCCCCAGCAGCAGCCCCCACCTCCCGCTGGGCACAGCCCCTTCGTGGAGCAGCTTCATCCCCACAGCACAAACCCTCAGGAACCACCACCCTGTCCCCACTCCGCATCCCACAGGAAATGTCCCCACACCCCATCCCCTCAGGTCCGGCCCTATCCCCACTCCACATCGCCTCAGCGACGGCCCCATTTCCCCCCGCGCCAAGAGAATAGCCCTCCCCACAGATCAACCCCCGCTTTGAAGAACAGCCTCGCACTCGTATCCCCATTCCGGTCCCCAGACAGAAATGAACCCCTCCCTAGGCGCCGTATTCCCTCCGGGAATTGCAGGCAAGATCCCCTCAGCCCGGCCATGCCGGGACCGCCCCCTCCCCTCACGGCCGCGGCCCCGCCCCCGCCCTGGCCCCGCCCCCCGCGCCGTTCCCGCCCTCGCGCGCGGCCGCTGCAGAGGACGCGGCGGCGGCGGCGGGGAAAGATGGCGGCGGCCGCGGCGCGGAGCAGGTACGGGCACGGCGGGGCTGGGGCTGTCACTGTCACTGTCACTGTCGTTGTCACTGTCCGGCCCCGGCAGCCCTGTCTGACAGCCGGCACCTCGCGGGGGAGGAGGAGCCGGGCCGGGGGCCGCAGCCGCCCCCTTCTCTCCCCTCTCGTTCGCTGACGTTTCCCTACCGGGGTGGCTGAGGTTGTCTCTGCAGCCTTGGCCCTGCCCTTGGCATGTGTAAGGAGCCTTGCCCTCCTTCTCCAAGCTGGAAAGGAAGATAAGGGGCTTACGTATTTTAAGAACGAGAAGCGTGTGGCCTTGTATAGTTTTGACTCGGTTTTGCAGTCTGTAGCTGTCAGTGTAAGTACCGAGTAGAGGTCTGTGGAATGGGGGGATGCACAGCCCCTCGGGTTGTGCAATCCCGGGGGGGATGGCTGTGAGGAGAAGCCCCTGGCCGAGCACTGATACTCCTCTACAGGAGATATCCTCTTACTGGTTGTGCTTTTCATAGCAACCAAACAGCTTAAGGAATGCTGTTCTCGGCCCCAGTTCTCTGCTCTTGGATAGAACACACAGTCCCCTTATTCCCCCTTCTCTCTCAAAACCTGGAGAAAACACCTTGTGCACAGAGCGTTCTGTTACCTCCGGCCTCAGTGCTGGCAGCAGAGTGTTGTCCCTCGTCCAGAGATGGCTGAAGACACAGAGGGACTGACGTTAACATGGAATTCCTTGGCAGTTCCTTCTCCATCAGCCTCCAGTCAGGTGGGAGAGGCGTTTGTACCCATAAGGTCAGGTTGTCAGGAGCAGGGAAGGTGAGACTGTTTGGTTCTGTCATCTTTCCCTGGTTTTAGGCAGATTTCAGGGTAAGGCGGAGACTGATTTTCCTGTGTTAGACACCAAAAACAATTTTGGTAAGAGCTTAGGATTAGGTGTTGTGTCCTTCCACTGTCTGAGGAAGTACCAGGTCTCCCAGGTGCCCTGCCCTGCCTCAGCAGCATGAACAGCTCTCGGATGCTCCCGTGAAGCCAGCACAACTGGTTCTGTTCTGACTGTGCATTTTTGTATATGCTTTTATGTGGGAAGGCTAATAAGTGTCTCAAATACTAATGCTTTAGGCTGCAGTTAAGTTTCAGTAATTTTTCCATTACTTTTTATGATTTGAAAACTCTTCTGGTAAACATAAGTCTAATGCTAGTTCGATTAGTTCTTTATTTTTTCAATCTCTTAGAAGTAGCCCACAGGCTCCCAGCTTACTGATGAGCAAGTGCTCCTTTTATCCCAAGTGTTTTAACATGTTGTAAAACAGGCCTTGTAAGTTCACAAATTAGTGTGGGTCTGGTGTATGACCCAAGAGCATCAGGTGACCTCGTTGTTCATGACAAATCACAGCGTGTTGCTCTGTAGAACATACAGGTTCTGCAGCAGTGGGAACACTTTTTCTGTCTTGCCAAGGAAATGACATCCTGGGAGATGATGCATCAGTGGGGCATGTTTAGCACGTGGTTACAGGAATCTGGGGGTTGGGAGGGTCTGTCCTGTCACATTTGGGTTAAGACAGGGATTTTAATGGAGACCATGAAGCTGAAGGGCAGAGTGAGATATCCTGGCACTGTTGCTGTGGGGATAAGAGAAAACTTTAGTTGTTGGTCCTTGGCTAATGTTAAAGCATAGTTACCAAGTGTGTGCTGGCATAATGATGATTTCTAGACAAGAAATCTGCTATTTGTAGATTCTTCTTTGAAATAAAGGAATCACGTCTGTATGTAACTCAGTAGACATCTGAAATTAAGTCTTTAAATTCTTAGTAATCACTTCCTGAGATTGAATGGCCCCAAATGATGCAATAGCTTGTAAGCTACTGAAGTAATTGTGTCCTTGGTGTATCTGATCAAGAGCAGATGAAAGGCCAGAGGGCAGATGAAGACATCCCAGCTGTGGCATTGCCTCCTGGGAATGAGCAGGTTGCACAAAGATCTGGTTCTTAGAGCCTGAGCCTGTTGGGGTAAGAGCCCTGTCCCTCTCCTCCCTGTGATCCTGTCTGACAGCAGGATGTTGCCAGGCCACAGTAAACACTTGTTTAAACATGCTTATTTAGAGACTCTGAATAGTTCTTGTACAACTGGATGTCTTCTTGTCAGATTTACTACAAACATGAAATTAAATGTTAAACGCAGAGCAAGTCCTGTTCGAACCTGTTCTCTATATTGGCCAGTTCCAAGTCTATTTTATGTATTTTCAGAGGGGCAGAGCCACTCTCACTGCAGTTCACCAGTGAACAGAGTGGTAAGGTAAATTCTAAAGAAGAGCTGCTGTGCCTGGCAGCCTTTTTATTTTTTCAGCTACACCACTTGGTCTAATAAATGCCATTATTTCTTCCTAGTACCCAAAACTTCTCTGTATACTCCTCCTTCCCACCAGGATGGCAAGGTTAAAGTTACATGAACCAAATCCTAAGTGTCTCTCTAGACAGTTGCTCTTGTAGGAGGTTCCTAAATGACACAGTTGTAGCAGGCCAGAGGAAATGGAATAAACCCAAGTACTAAACAATAATTATAAAATTTACCACTTTGTTTGCATTTTAGAGCTCCAAACAGGCCAAAATGCTGACAACATAAATAGTTGCCTGTAAATGGCTATTGGCAAGATCAGCATCTACCATACTCAGAAAAGCATCACTGTTACAACAGCCCAAGAGGAACATGTCAATATTTGTTAAGAAAAAGAAAATGCAAAGATGCATCATTAAATAAATGCCTGCAGGAGCAGTTGGATTGTCAGGTTTTTCAATTTATTTTATTTTTTTTTTAGGAAAGGCGTAGACCACAAGGGACTAGGCTCAGTGAAATTTTATTACAATTTGTGCAGGCTTTTCCCTCTATTACTCAGCTGCTAAATATTAGATTGTCAGTACACTGAACTGCTGACATTTGCATTACTAAACATTTGTACTTCAGCAGCCACTTGTTTGTTTTATTTGCAGTTTGCTGTGCAGCTGTAACTTGCTGGTTCATAAGAACCTGTGTGTTAGAGCTGGAGTCCTGTGGAAGCAGCCTCCTTCAAGGACATTTTTCAGTGGTAAGTGATGGGTTGTATCTACAGGTGGTTTTAAATTCAGGGTCACTCAAATTTAGGCAAATTGTGATCTCATATCGGGGAAGATGAATTTCTTGAAATGAAAGGAGTGGGAGTCCAGCATCAAAGACCAATTCATGGCATTTCCTTAGACACAAGCTTGCAAATTATGTTTTCCACATAGTGAAAGAAGTATATTTACCTTTTTCATTTTGAGCTGTTGTTGTTTGTTGCTTTCAAACTTTACAAAACACCTCAAACTTCTAGTGAAGATGATTCCTGTATAGCAAAATAAAACCCATTAGCCATAGGTTTATTTTTCTTAATTGATTTCTGCACTTTAGTTTTCTCAGGAGTCTAGAGTTCAAAAATTATTTTTTAAAAACACAGTAAAATTTACCAGAAAGATTCATGTTAGGACAGTGTTTTTACATTTTAAAAACCCACTTAAATGAACTTGATGAGCAATAATTTGTGTACTTTCCACACCTACTGAAGTGACTGACTGGGAAGGGTAACATCAAACTTAAGCATATTTAGAATATTCAACTGTATTACCTGTTTTGTATTGCTGCTCCTGTCAGTGTTCACCTGGAAAAGTCTGAGAAATTCAGATTTCAGCAGTTTAATAGCCCTATAAGAAAGAAAAGGTATAAATATCCGTTTATATTTCAATCTGTACTTAAAATTTGAATAGATCAGGAAATCAGAGTAGGTTTACATAAAATGTGTAGGACTTTGTTAAAATGGTACTTGCACTTGATGTTTCTGTAGCTGGGCAATGCTGTGAAGATCAAATCTTATTGTTTGTTTTTAAGGAATGTTGGTATTTGTAGCATGTGCATTGTCATGTATTAGTATCACAAATTACAGTCTTCAATTTTTGTTTCCTTGCCAGCTGAGCTATTGGTGCCATTTTCTAAAACCATTTCTTTGGGTTAACTTGCCTGTACAAATGCTTTGTCTGGCATATCATATATGAAATTTCATTATTGAAAAATATGAATACAGATGAATGGAAACCACAGCTCTTTGTTGTCTATAAATCAAAGTCATTATAGGAAAAAAATCTTGCAAGTTGAGACATAATGCAAAGTTGTTAATCACAAAGAAGAAAAGGTCATTTTAGTCAAAATTAGCTTTGAGTTTTGAACAGTCAACTTTTTAGCCTGACATTTTCTAATTCATTGATATTTCAGATTCTGATTTGGATTTAAACCTAGATGATTTGCACATGATGTAATTAGAAAGGAAAAATAACTCTTCTCTAATTTTATCTCTAGTCCTTATAATGGTCTCCTCTATGTGTTAGTGTCATGTCCTAGAAAAAATTCTTAATTTGGTCAGAGTAATGAAGCAGCATTTATGTTACTGCATCTAACTGCATAAACTAGAGCACTCCTGCCATTTCTCATCCTGAATTTTCCAGCATTTCTGAAAGAATGTGTCTTTTTCACTGTTTCAGAGAAGGAAACTGTTACTAGTTTTTTATTCTCATTTGCTGAATTTACTCAGTGTTTAAGAGAATTCTGGAAGAGGTTGGCTTTATTTGTGAGGGCTTCAGATTTAGGCTGGTATCTGAAAATGTTATTAGTACATTGACAGTCCTGCATCTTTTTCCTCTTACCCTGCACTTGTCTCTGATGGCTCTTGTGCCAAGGTTTGAGCTCTCCACACGTTCTCATGCTGCTTTCCAGGGAGCAGCAGTGGCATCATTAGAGAACACGATGTTCAGCTGAAATCCAAGCAGAGCCAGCTGCCTAAACCTGGATCCATTGCCAGAATCAGTAACTGGTGTTCTTGTCTTAGAATTTGTAAGCTTGTGTGAATTCCACCTGTGTCTGAAAGGTGTGGAATTTTATTTTGTCAGGGCAAAAAAGCTTAACAGTGGCGTGTTGGATGCCTTTGCAATGATAATGTTTTGGAGACCAGTTACAGAAGTGCTGTTTCATTATGCTGGAGATGGGGAAAAGTCAGCTCTTCATTTATCAACAAATTAATTCGTGTTTGCTGTGCCTTGTGGAACACCTCATGGTGTAGTGACTGTTACAGGAAGAGAAATGTTCACGTGGTTGTAGTCAATGCTCCTGAAGCAGAAACTGCCTGTCCCTGGATCCAAACCAGAAAGAGCTGTTCCCACCGAGGGGTTTTGGTTTGGGAATTTGTGAAACTGCTGAAATAGCTGAGCAGCTTTGCTAACTTATAACCAAAGATGTGGTGGAAGGGAGTTAAAGGCTTTAGGGCTAAAGAGTATCACTGGTCTGTGTACAGACATTTCTGTTGAAATAGTGATGCAAAGTTGAAAGGTTGTAGAGTCTTTGTAAATTCCAATAAGTCTGTCTTTTTAAACATTCAGCTGTTCTAAATGATCCCTCTCCTTCACTGAGCATTGTTCTTTAGGAAAGAATAATTTTTAGGCTCTCAACTGTAACTGTAGTTGCTGCCTCGTTTGTTTATTGAGTTTGGTTTTCTCCCTCAGGAAAGAAAATACTTTTTTTTAAGGAGGAACAAATCTGGTTTTGTTTTATAATGCATTTAGGATATATAGTTTAAGCAATGTTTTAAATCACAAGTGCAGGAAAGAAATTATACAGAAATATTATTTTGATAAAACAAAATATGGACAAGAATTACTTTTATTTGGCATTTTTTTGCCGCATCATGGCTGAATGCTTCTAATCAACTCAATTACTTAGAACTAAAGCTCTCCAAACTTCAAAACAATTGTGCTTTGTCTCTGTGTGTGCCTAGAAATAGAGCTGGTGTTGACTGAATTCTTTTGGTTGCTAATGCATCCTTTCATAGTCAAACCCGAAGAAGGCTGACTTTGGTGGAGCAGATAAAGTTCATTGGGTTGATTCTAGCACATCCAAGCTAATGATTGCTGTGGAAATGACAGCAGTCAGTATCAAGAATTGGTTCTGGGCATTTTCTGTCAGGTAGTGACTCATACTCATTGCTGAGAACTTCTGCCTGGCAGACACACAGGAGCAGCACAGGCCAGCGCTGACTTAGCCTTGGACAGCTTTGTTTTCTCGGAAGGTTCTGGAAGGGAAATACTCCCGCGGCTGTGCCTGCCCCGTGCTTGCTCTGTTGCCTGGAGACCACAGTGTCCTTGTACCTCTCTGTGCCTGCAAGGCTGGGCCTAAGCAGGAGGAGCTTGCTAGTTACTCGGTAAAAATCAGATGTAATACTACACGTCTCCTTGTTCCACATGGTGGCTTGTGTTACAGCACAAATGGGCCTGTTTTCCTCTTACCAAGCCTGCTCTAGAACAGGTCATCATTTCCTTCCCTCTTCCAGTTAGCTGTACAGCCTGGGGATTCCCTAACTGTAGAGAAAGCTTTAATGACTGAGAAGCACAAAGCTTCACAGTGGTACAGATTGTTCAAATGATTATTTCACATAGCACCAATGTTCTCACAGCTGGAAAGTTTGATGGTGCTGTCAGACACTAATTTTATGTATTTCTCCACGGGGCTTTCAGGGAGAACAATTTTTACGTATTTTGGGGAGAAGAATGTTGGAAGCACATGGAGTGGCAGGGGCAGCAATGAGATTAAAACCACAGATGACCAATTAGTGTTGGTCAGTTGAGTTACAGTAGCTTGGTAAACTGCAATAATTGGAGTTCTCAGCAGCATCTGTACATACCTTCCATGTCAGATTTATTTTCTAATCACATTTTCACCACCCAAGCTCGTATCCCTCACTGCACAGAATTCCTTTCTCTTTGCTGTGTAGCTGTTCTTTCCTGAAGTCTGGGTTTTTTTCTGTTACAGACAGGAAGAAGCTTCACACTGCTCCGCTGGGGCAAGCCTTCCGCCTGCGGCCCTTCCATGTTCTGGTAGCTACAGGGGGAGGATATGCAGGATACAGAAAATATGAGGATTACAAGTTGGAACAGCTGGAGAAGAGGGGCATAGAGGTGCCTGTGAGACTTGCAAGTGAATGGGAGGTAAGAAACTTGGGGCAATTTTACTTCTGCCACGTTTGATGCAGAGCTCCTTCGCTTCCATTTCAGCAGAGGAATCTTTTAATTTGCCTCTACTGACAACTCATGGAATTAGAGTTCCTGTCTCTTCAGTAATTCATTTTGGCTGAAATCATGATACTTTAGGAACTGCCAGCATCTCCTCCATCTTTTAGTGTGGCTGAGACCATATGTGCTTTACAAGAACGCTGAGATGGAATTAATGCTTGGTTAATAAAAATCTACCAAAACATCTACAGCAAGACCTTTTTTTATTAGGCAACACTTAGGTCTGTAATTATTCTTGATTCTGAGGGCTTTTTGCCTTTTCATTTTGGATTCCAAGGAATTGAGAAATTATTGTGGAATTGCAGAGTGTGTTTATCAGATTCATAGGTCAAATACCCATTGCAGCATTGAAGTAAGAAATACTTCATGACTTCCTATAACTGCTGTATTGCCTTTGAAGTATTAAGTATATTGTACAACTCCATGTTGGACAGTTTAAAATATATGTGGTATTCTTCCAAACAGCCAGCTGAGTGCCTGCTTCAGTGCCACTTCTGAAGGCAAGGAGTTAAAGATTCTAGGATTGTGAGGTTGTGTAGGAGATGCTTCAGTGTGACCTTTGGCACCCGTTTCTTTGCATTCCTGAGTGAATGATTTGGCCACATGCCTGTGGGGGACTAGGCTGGAATCCCAAAATTCATTTTCAGTAGAGACCCAAACCAGATATGATCCAGACAGTCCAGATGCTAACAGCTATGAGCCTATGATAGCTCCTGAGGAATTTGTCTGCAAATCTGTCTTCTGTGTATTCTTTTCCTGCTGAAGTTTGTTTCAAATTGGTTCTGATTAAAAAAGAACTGGTAAGTGTCCTCAGAATATTTATTTAACAAGACAATTCAATTTTGATACTTGAAAACAAATACTCTTTTGTTATTGTTCATACTTTTTGGTATGAATTTGGGTAATTCTCTTATTGCATTTGCCTTCTTTCATTATACTGATACACTGATATGTGGGCTTGTTATTATTTGGTGAAGCTAGGAGTATTCCTTTTGATGAAACAGCTTTAAAGGATTTGGTTTTTACAGTGGGGAAACACACAAAGAATTTCAAACTGATAAGCAGGGCCCCAAATACAGCAGACCCTAGTAGGAGATACTAACAACATGTCTCAGTCCTTCCTGATGTGTGTAAGTTCTGTTGAATGCTCCTGTGGGAGGGAAAGGAAGCTCAATAGTTATGAGGAAAAATAGAAACTGTGGTCAGACATTGAGAGAAATATTTCAAACAATGAAGGATTCAAGAAATATAAGAGCTGCATTGTTCCTTTTTATTGTAAAGTGAAGTGGCTTTTTTTGCTGACCGATCGTTTTCCATTGTTGTGGGTTTTTTGCATCACTGGACACACACTTAGGAGTGTGGAAGGGTGGGTGTTGTCCTGTTTTTAGGGCAGAATAAACCTCTGCATGGGAAAAAAAAAGACCAAATGTGATTCTCTGAAAGAGTAACACAGAACAAGCAACTGGTGCACACGCCCTCACTGCCGAGCCTGCTGCTCTGAAGTGCTGATTCCACAGTCCCAGCCCCGTGTTCCACCTGCCAGCTCTGTGTAAGGCAGATTCCTGCTTCCGAGCAGGAGACAGACATGAAATGGGTAATCCTCACCCTGTTGAGCTGGCAGGGAAGCTCTCCCTGTAGCAGAGGTACACGCTGGGATCCTCGTTGAGGTGTGCATCATTTCTGACTGAATTACAGAGTCGATTGCTTCTGTGTGGTTTTGTTTTGCTTGAGCTTCGTAAAAATAAAAGAATGAGGGTGGGGGGGAATGAATCTGGTGTAAGTCAAATGTCCCTTAAGTTTCTTCACGGGGAAAGACAGAACTATTGTTTCTTTAGCACAGACCTTTTCTTTGTGTAATTTTCTTCCAGACATTCTGTTGCTAATGGCTTGAGCTGATTAAGGCCTTAGTGTCTCCTGCTGTGAATACCAGTGGGGATCAGCTTTCATTTAATTAGATGAGGTAAAGCAGAGGGCTTGGATGGAGACAGGTAGATGTTTATCAGATGGATGGAAGCTTATTGTTCCAAATCTTTGCTGTCACAGAACATTTCCTGGCTGGGATCTGCATGCATGGCATGCAATTCATATGCTAACTAGAGGCATTTTGCTTCTTACCTGGGCACCAGGGCACTGTTGATACAGGATCGCAGAATTACTGTGGGAAACCTTGGCCAAAGCGGGAGTTTGGAGGAACAGAGTGACCGGATGAACCAGAGTTTTGAGAGTGGAGCTTGTAGGTGTCCTTTGCGCCTGTAGTTTGTTCTGTCCTGTGTAAGGAAAACGCAGTGCTTGCTGCAGTGGCATGTGCCAGGAAAGCACAGTAAACGTCTCTGGAAATGACCTGCAGTGTTCAAACTGCAGCTTATTGTCACGGGCCTGTTTTTAAAAACAACTTAATTCACCAGGAAAGTGCTTGAGCATAGGTTTAGGATGTGGATTCTCAGCGGTAAGAACAACACATCCTTTCCTACTGATGCCAGGAAGTGCTTGTGTTTATGTTACAGAGGATACTGGAGCTCATATGGCAGTAAAATACAGAAGGTGCTTTTCTTGGCCCAGAGGAGACATTTAGTATTATGGTAAGAGGTGTGTTTCAAGTTCAGGAAAGAGCTAATAATGGAAGAATATCTGATGGGGTTTTTTTAATCCAACTTCAAAAGAAATATAATCTCCAGTTGGTGTCTTATTCCTCATTCTTGCTCTCAGATTCTGATGCTTGGAGTTTTATTGGAGCATATATGCAATTATAAAAAAAATCCTTGTAAAATGGTCCAAAGTCCACAAGAAAGATGGTCAGAAAATGTTAAAACCAGTGACATTTCAACAGCATCAAATTGTGTAAAGGGTGTGATGGTGTAAATGTTTTTCTCTGTTGTCCTGGATAATGGAACTAAGTAAAATCAGTTTGGATTTGTGGAGGAGGGGTTTAAATCTAAACAGTGGGAAGGAAGGCTTTTTGACTAGACGAGTCTGTTCTATGTCGTGCAACTTCCTGAGCATCTTGCTGAGCTTATGGAGCGATTTGTGTGAGCGTTTCGGAAGCAGTTTGTGAGACTGGAGCACACGGGCTGCCAGTGCCTGTGTGGGATCGTGTTCCCGCGCCAGACACGCGGTGGGAAGCAGTCTCAGGGAAGCTGTGCGATGCACAGAATCCGCGCCGGTGCCTCGCTCCCCGCCAAGCCTCTTTCCCCGCTGCCCGGGCCAGCGGCACTTTGGGAAGCTGAGCGCTGATCCCCAGGCGTGCCCGACCCTCCAGGGCAGCCCCTCATCCTCCCGCGGGCGCGACATCGCCGTGTTCCGGAGCCCTCCGGTCTCTCTTGCTTCGCGTTTGTGCTGCCCTGGCCCCTCCTCCGAAGGGGCCGGGGCCCTGCGGGCAGGAGCCGCCGAGCAGCGCCAGTGGCTGCGGGCGAGGCGGGGCAGCGCCGCCCGCGCCGCTTCCTTAAGGCTGGGGCGGGCGGGCAGGCACGGAGCGGGAGCGGGCCGGGAGCCGGGCCACGGGCGGGAGGTGAGTGCGGAGCTGCCGCGGCGGGGTTGCGGCTGTGGCCGCCATCCGCTCCCCTGCCCGGCCGGGAAAGGGGCCCCGGGGGCGGGATGGCCGCGGAGCCATGCGGGGGGCTCGCAGTCCGCTGAACTTTGTTCACGTGTCTGAAAACTGCCTTGGAAGGAAGGGTCGGTGTCGTATTTCGGCGATTGAAGGAGGAAAGCCGGGACGAAGGAGATATCCCTGGGCATCAGGTAAGGGCTGCTGGACCGCAGGGCAGATGTGCGAGGGCCGGCGGCCAAGGGTGATTCACTCTGCCTTGCTGGAAGTTGCAGGTGATGTTCCAAAGTCGACTCATGAGTAATCTCTGAACAGATTTAAACTGGAGGCTGCTGGGCCAGCCTTATCGGAGTCCAGAGTTCCGCGGGGCGGGCGGGGGGCCGAGGAGCCGCTGAGTCTTTGCGCAGCTTCCGCCGGGTGGGAAGGATGTAACGCGGCTTGTGCTTCCTTTAGAGACCCTTTATGCAGCTGAGAGTTTGCTTTACCGATATCGTAAGCTAAAATAATGGGGCGATAGTAGGGGGTGGTACTGGGGAGTGTAATTTTAAACCATTTATTGGAAATAACTGCTACAAAGTATTAAAACGGTGTCATCAAATTTCATGTCACTTTGTAAAATAAATAAAGCTTTGTCTCCTCGCTTAACAGAATATCTTTGAGACAGAATATCCTTTTGCATAGAATTTAGAACGCAGTCGTCCAGTTAGGCTATCCTAAAATATTACTTTTGCTCCCTGTTTTTATAGAAAGCAACTAAAACAGCATTGTAAAGTTAGGGGGAAATAATGAAAAGGGTTTTTTCCTAAAACGAAAAGAAAGAGAAATACGAAGAGACAATGTCTAGAAAGGCTTTCTGAAATGGGAAGTGGAGGATTTCAGGCAGCAAGGGAGGATGCAGCCGAGCACGGTCCGTTTCGCGGGTAGATCCGCGCACAGCGGTCCCGTTGGAAAGCTCCGGTGGGGCCGGCGCTGCCCAGCAATCCCGCGGCCTTGGCAGACGCTCAGCCTGCGCTCAGCTTTCCCGGCAGCTTCGGGCAGTTCTGTTGCGCTCTCGGAGCTGGGCAGCTCCTGCCTGGGTGTGGAGTATCCAGTGTTTGTCCTGCCGGGCCCCTGCCGAGAAGCTCGGGTGGGAGCAGGGCTGACGTGTCTGACACTGAACAGCCACTGCTGGGAAAGGAACGGAGCCTCTAACAGCGAGCACCGAGCACCGAGCCTGAGTGCAGGACCGTAGTTTGTGCTGGCACTTGAGCTGCGCTGGGATGCATTCGGTGCATTTTTTAAACAGTAGTTCTGTGACCAAATAGAGAGAGATTGACCAGAGGGCTTTGAGCACTGACCAGCACATTCCAAGCCTAATGATTCACGCTTACGGTTTAAAACCGTGGCTACAGGTTTGATGCAGTTGCATATTAGTCTTTCTTGCAACGGCCTTGCTGTGTCACTTCTTAAAACTTGGGAGAAGGACTTGAGTAGTTCACTATTTGACAAATAAGTAAAAGAGGTCACTGGATTTGATGCTTACTTGAGCTGACAGAGTAGAAGGGTGTTGCATGGCTGGCAGATTAGCAGTCCTGTATGAGATAATAATTCTCTGTGGATTGATACCTGCTGGTAACTGCTTTATTTGCCCAGCAAGGATTCTGGGTGAGTTCAGACAGGTGAGGGAGTTTGGTAATGGAGTGTAATCCCTGCAAACCAGAAATTTTAAAGATTTTTGTCTAAGCTGATGACAGGCTGTGGGCACTGCCTGCATCCCAAGAGGTCCAGCTGTTGAGATCCCATTATATGAGTTTTTCTGTCATGAGCTGTTTGATGAGCAGTTATTGTTCCTTTCCCCATGGAAAGCAGGTAAACTCAGGGTGGGTTTTTCATTTCAGCCTTCTTACACTGTAGGAACTGCATGTTACTTCTGGGGCAGCCACAGCAGGGATGGCAACTGGCCAGGCCTGTCAGCTTCTCAGCAGGACTCAGGTATTGGGAACCTGGTGAATGGAACGAGGGAAGTAGAACAGAACTTTAGAGAAACTTCTTACTCAGCTGTGTGCAGTTTTTTTAAGAAGTGGAGAAAACTTGTAACACCCATTCTGGGGAGGAATTTCTCTTGCCCCACATTTTTTGTTTTGGTCTGAAGGGTAGTACTACCCGCTGCATCAGGCTGTAGAACATTTCAGTGTCTGGGGTTTTTTAGGGAGCAGGTGAGCTGTTTAGCTGGGTACCTGCTTCCATAGAATCATGGTTACTCAGTTGAGGACATCACAATTCCTTAAAAGTGTTTTGAGGGATAAAATTAAATTTTACTGGAAGAGGTTGTGGGTTACCTCCCTTATCCTGAAGGGAAGAGCACTGAAGCAGGTGTGGTAAGACTTGTGTTTGCTCTGTCTCTCTGCAAGGGTGAAGGCTGCACAGGAGGAGATGAGATAGGGAGCAGGGTTCCACCCTGGCTGCCGGAGCTGCTGAGCTGGGTGCTCTGCTGCTCCTGCCCAGCCCCACCAGTGCCTAAAGATCTCCCTCCCCACAGTTCTGTGAACACACTTGTTGAGTGTGAGAAACAATTTTGTCTTGATCTGATGAAGTCTCTTTTGAAACCATGTCGGTTTAGCTTGTTGCTGTTTAAAAATTAAGTATTTACTGGTGGTAATTTCTAATGTTCCTGGTGAATTGAGAAGTAGCTCCCTGTGCTCCTTGTTGCTTTTCTTTGAATTTTGATAGGATTTTGGCTAACTGCTTTCAGCATTTTACTATACAGATGGCATCGTTTTTGTTGTGTAGGAGTTTCTTGTGCCAGCCAGAGAAAGACTAAATGATACTTTAAACAGGAAAACAAAAAGGGTTGGCACAAGGCTCAGGGAGGAAGGAGTACGTTTTGAGTGCTTTCATTGATCTTAAATTTGCCTTTTTTCAATTAGCTGGGTTTTTAAAAATATGCAGTTGTTAAAATTCAGCTTAAACAACATGCGCACAGGTCTTGGAATTTCTTGACACACAGAATACCATATAGAAGTTTTCTTGAGAAAAATACTCTAATGCAGGATCTCCAGAGGTGTTTCTAAGGAGTACCTGTAATATTTGGAGTTGAAGGCCAATCAAAATACGCAATTACTGCGTGAATATTCTCCTTTGGAAGCCTGACTGGGCTGCCATTAGCTAGTTAATTCTAGCTTTTCCTGCTGGTCCTCCCACTCCTCCTGCCTTATCCCTATTACAATACAAGCTTTTCCCTCAATCAGAGCAACAGTGCTCTTTTTGATCTACTGTTAGCCACAGTTTTCATGGTGCTTAGAAGGCTTTGGAAACAAGGAGAGGGTTTTTTTGTTTGTTTTCAACCCCAATTTAGTGGAAAGCAGAAGTGAAATGGAGCCACTAGAGAGCCCTGAAATATTTCTGAGTATTTGGTTTAACTTTGAGGTGAGAGGTGGCTGTCTGACTTCCACTTTTTGAACCAGGGCTCCCTTAACACTCCAAACCCAGTCACAGGAGATTCAGAAAATCCATGTTTGAGGTGTGTTCTATAGGGTTAGAGTGAATTTTCCCTGTACATTTAGAATACTGAGATAGAAACACTGCAGCCTTTGGTCTTTAAAAATCAGAACATCTTCCTTCACTCCTGTTTTGTATTTTAATTCTGCTAGACATAAAAACTGTGACAGTACTGAAAGTCACATAATAGACACATTACACTTCTTTTATACCCAATTCTCAAGCTGGCCCAAAAACTGGCTTATTTTGTATGTATCTGGTTATTTGTAGAAGAATGTCCATTACCCATTCCCTTAAGTGAGTGTTTTGAGATGAAGACTTCTGCAGATGGATGTTTGTGTCTGGCAAGGGCTGTAAAATAGCAAGACATTCCTTTCCGTTCTGTTTTGTCATTTACAAGCTGGACACTAAGAGCAGGAAAGGATTCTTGGTGCCCAACAGTCCAGAACTCCTAGCAGCAGCTGCTGCACTGCAGAATTGAAGCTGGGAGTTATCTCCTCCTCCTCCTCCTCCTCCTCTCCGCCCCACTCCTCCTCCCAGCCTCGCAATCGGGCTGGTGCTGCGATGAGCTGTGCAAGGCCAGCCGGCTGCTCCTCTCACTAGTGCATCGCTGCCCAGCAGCCTGGGACAGACCGCAGGGTGTTTTTGGGGGAGTTGGGTTTCAATGGCCACCCGGACTAGCAAGAACCAAGGACTGCTCATATGGACAGCTCATTTTTATCATGTGCAGAGTCGGCTTTGTAGTGGGATGTTGAAATGTGACACAATGCCTGTTTGTTTGCAATAGCTGCAACCCTCGTAGCAGAGATTCAAGTGGGAAACAGAGAGGGAATCCAGAGACAAACCAGCGAGGGATTTAGGAACTGTGACGCCGTCCTCTCTCCTATGCCGGAGCAAGCAAAGGAAAGAGAGGTAGAGGAGAAAAGACTGAGCCTTGCAAGAGCCGTCACCCTGACGATGTGTCAGTCAAACACCCTGCAGGGACCAGAGCTGCACACAGGGAAATGGTGAGATGCTACAAAGCTTTCTCTAACCCTCCACCCTCTTGCTACAACCTCCGCAAAGTTAAAATTCATGTCCGGAGGCTGCGCTCAGGGAGCGGCGGCAGCAGCGGCTGTGCCGGGGACCAGCGCCCACAGCTGGAGGGCCCAGGCCCGGCTGCCTCTGCCGGGGGGACACCAAGTAGGAGAACTCGTTTCAGGTACTGTTGAGTGTTTTCTGCTTTGCAGGAATGGTGACTGAAGCGGGGGGGGGAGGCTGGGGGGGTTTCTGGGCAGAAGGAGCGGGAGCCATCTGCGAAGCTTTTGTTTGGCTTAATTACTATAAAGCTCCTTATACGTTGCATTGGCAGAGAAGGGCGTGCTGTTCTCTGACAAGGGGAATGGGAAAGCTTCCATTCCTTTCCCTTCTACTCTCCATCACTAGGAGAATGGAAAAATGAGTTGAGGGGCCGCTCTGAAACCAGGCCAAGGCAGTGAGAAGCCCGAGGGCTCCAAAGCGATGCAGCTCTGCAGGGATTGGTCCAGGAGCGACTGCAGTGAAGGGGGGGAGAGCAGCAGGAGGGGGAGAACGGGACCCAACCCGCTCCTGGCCTGCCAGCCCTTGCAGGCTGCTGGCTGGTAGGGATGGCAGGGAGAATGTGAAGTGTCCCTTCCTATTCCCATGTCAGTCCCATCTCCTGCTGAGAAGCCTGCAATAACTCTGCTAAGACAGCACTTCTGCTCAGGGTTCTTTTTCCCTGTTGCATTAGGATGCACAGATCATTCTCTATTTATTAGTTCTTCAGGGGAAAGTAGTTGTGTTCACTGCAGAAAAAAACATCACTGAGCCAAAAGCACCATCTTGCATCCCAAAGTGGTGACAATTATACCTGTCTGCCTGATACTTTAATTCTGATCCAAGTTTTGAAAAGAACGAGTTGGCAAAAAAACTTCCTTTTAAATTCAAGGCTTCTTTCCATCTTGGAAGGACATAGGCAGTATTTTGTAGTTCCTCTTTCATGTGACAGAACCCCTTAAGTGAGTGAATGAGCTGTTGGCAGCAGCCAGACTGTGCCACTCGAGTTTGTGTATGCAGTTCTGTGTCCTGGTTGCAGAACAGTCCCCTAGCCAGGAGCTGGGTCAGTCATTGAATAGTTTGCCTTTAGGTAGACAGCTTTCCATTTGATAGCCTGGCTTTGGGAATGCCAGGGGTTTTTCATGAGTTTTGCATCAGGGTGTTGCATCCAGAACTCCTGCAAGGGTCTGAACTGAGGCCCTTGATGCCTGTCCTCTGCCAAGAAGCTGAGTAGCTTTTCCCTGTGAGAGTTAGGTCAACTTATGGTCCCTAGGGCCATTTGTGCAAAATGAGATCCCTCTCGGTCGGAACATCCATGTAACAAAAAAAAAAATCAGAGTTGCAGCTGGTTATGAGGCAAGGGAGTTGATTATTGGGCCATGGAGACTAGATCGTTGTGCAGTAGTGGAAATATTGGCTTTGTCCACGCGTTCTCTATTCAGAACCAGAATACTCAGTGAAGGCTTTTAGACCTGGAAACTGGTCTTCCCTTTAATTTTTGAGGGTATCATTCATAAAACATGACCTGTGAGGGTGAACACCATTATTTGGACAGAGAACTGTCTGAGATAAACTGTTCTATTTTGGGAAGGGGAAGAACTGATTAAAATAAAGGAGTAAAGACTTGTAGCATCAACGATTAAGAAATGTTTAGCAGGAATAGCTGACCCCAGCTGTCAGAAGCTGGTCTCTGCAGCAGATGCCTGACCCTCTGATGTTGTGTGTGTAATCTTTCAGGTTGCAATTCCCCCAGCTGGCCCTGAGGCGAAGGTTGGGCCAGCTGAGCTGTATGTCTAGGCCTGCTCTGAAACTCCGTTCTTGGCCTCTGACTATTCTCTATTACCTTCTGCCTTTCGGTGCTCTTAAACCCTTGACCAGAGTGGGATGGAGGCCTATGAGCAGGGTAAGTGTGAGCAGCTCTCGTGTGCCTGCTGGCAGCTGTGTCCTGGAGGAGCTGGCAGCAGCTGGGGGGGCGTTGCTCCGTGCAGGACAGCCTGCTGATCACTGGTGTGAAAGCAGAGGTGCAATTCATGCTTCTGTTTAGTTTTTACTGCTCGTGGTTGTGTTGATTCATTGCCTCACAGACTAGTGACTTTTTCAGAAGCAGAGAATTACTTTGTTACAGTCAGGGAATGTCTGCAGAAACGTCTGAAGGAATTTGGTCACCTCACAGTCTCGGGGCTAGGACAAGGAGCACCAAACCTCTCGGCAGGTTCCTTTTCCTGGTCCCATTGAAATGATCTCTTGTTTTTTGTTATTTTTGCACCAAGAGGGTTTGTTCCTCAAGTTCATTGAGCATTTGTAGTCCAGCATGTCCAAATGATATGCAAATCTCTGCTCTGACACTGTTGAGAGCAGGGTATGGGATGCCTTGCACATAGTAATTGTCCCCACAAATCGTGCAATTTCAGAACCCAACAACCAAGTAAGTATTTTGATTGCAAACAAGAACAAAATTGCCATTCTTAAGCCTATTTCATTGAACATCTGTTCTGTTTGATTCCATCAACTTGAAAACCAGGCTCGTTTGAAGAGAAGGGGCTGCTAGGAAATACCATTTTGACAATTTGTGTGATTTTATAGTTGTATGTATGTTTTCTGTGTTGGTGGAAAACAGCAAAGTTAATTTTTAGAAATTAATACAGTATAGGGCATATCAAATAAAATGGCAACATTTTTTTCTTCAGTACTTCAGCTTATATAACCTGAAGTATAGGTTTGGTCATTTAGAAGGTTCTATCTTAAGTAAGATTAGGTTGGTACTTCCTTTCTGAAATATCTCTTATGTACACAGGATGGTGATTTGTAAGTGAAATCTTAATTTGCTGTATTTGATACGGTGGAGCCAGTGCATACTTCTGTTTGTGTTTATGGCTGTGTTTTGCAAGACTTAATCATGAAGGATATGATTGAGAACAAATGATGACTCTCACTAAGAAAAACCCCAAGTTCTAGCTGCAAGTTGAATGCAGCTATTCCAAAACACTGCACCAGTCAGCAGATCACTACTTCCTTTACAAAACTGGTTTCAGAGTGTTCAGTTCCCTTAGTCCATATTCTCCAGCTCCCCACAGTTACATCATTGCCATGTGAGCTTCCTGGCTGACAGCAAGTACCACAAACCCCAGAAGAGCTGTCTGCTGGAATTATCAACAGAAAGATGTTGTCATCTCTCCACTTCCATCAACAGCAGATACCTCTTGCCAACTTTGTTTCACTTGTTTTCCTTGCTAAAACTTGGGCTTTGGTGCAAGTCTAAAGGTGTATTTCTACAGAAATAAAGGCATTTTATATTCTTGCAATTAGCAACTCCCACTGTTGTGAGAGAAGGAGTAAGGCTGGTGTAAGTTTACACCTGTGTAGCTGCATCCAGTGGGTCCATTTCTTTGCTGGATCTTGTGTCATTATTTCTTTGCTGGATCTTGTGTCATTAGAGCATACAACACCCAGTACTGAGTGTGGGAAACACCCTCAGTAGTAGCTGCATCTGAGGAGCATATCATCCAACACTGAGAAGTTATTATCTACTCAATCTTCATTTGGTTATTCACAAAAATTTATACATTGGTAATGTTAAACTTTTCTGATTAGTGTTCTACTAGAATATGTGCAATATCTTTTTTTTCTGTAAGCCACACAATGGGCAATTTATATTAAGTTTCATCCTGTCTCTTGTCTACTCTTGCCAGAATGGCAGGAATGAGGATGAAGTGCATTGCGAATTTTTTGCCACCTCAAAGGCCATTTGTGAGCCATGAATTCAAGGGAGGTGTTTGCAGGAACAGTTTGATCCTTCCTGTGTTACAGGGAGCAGTAAGAAAGCCATCAGTGGGAGGACACTGACCTGCTGCAATTGTTCCTCCAGGTTGCCCTGTACAAGTCGGTGCCGACGCGGCTGCTCTCGCGGGCCTGGGGCCGCCTGAACCAGGTGGAGCTGCCCACGTGGCTGCGGAAGCCGGTGTACAGCCTGTACATCTGGACCTTCGGCGTCAACATGAAGGAGGCAGCTGTGGAGGACCTGCATCACTACAGGAACCTCAGCGAGTTCTTCCGCAGGAAGCTGAAACCGCAGGCGCGGCCGGTCTGCTGCGTGCACAGTGTGGTGAGTGAAAGGGAGGGAGGCCTTCACCCAGCACTGCCAGCTCCCCTCAGCCCAGAGGAGTGGCCCTGCCTCAGGAGGAATTCATGACATGCTAACTGTTCCCGTTTTTTCTCTTTGCTGTAGATTAGTCCCTCTGATGGAAAGATCCTTAATTTCGGTCAGGTAAAAAACTGTGAAGTGGAGCAAGTAAAAGGGGTTACTTATTCTCTGGAATCTTTCTTGGGACCTCGCATCTCCACAGAGGAAATGCATTTTAGTCAGGGTGAGTTCTGTGTCAGTTCTGCATTTATTCTGCTGTGCCCTTTCAGTGTTCTCAGGAATCGTAAGACTTAAGAGAGATGGAAAAAAGCAACATTTTCTTGCATTGTCAGAAACAAAAGCAGGTCTGATTTTTAGTTCATTTTATTTGTGGGTAACCGTGTCGCTGTTCTAATTCTTCTCTTTCTCACCAGTGGCTTTATACAGTCACACCTGCCTCCTTCAGATTATCTGAACTGAGTTGTTTGGTTCCTACACTTGACTCCAAGATCTGTTGCTATACCGTGGCTGCAGCACTCTGCTGTCACACTGAAATGTGACAAGCACTGGCTAGCAAAAGCTGGATAGGCTACTCCTTAACAAGATCCATGCTCAAGCACTACCACTCTAATGACTTGGAGGACTCTTCACAAATTCGGTTCCTAAAGGGTAGCTTTAATAAAAATTCTGTTGTACTGGATTTCAGTTTCTCCTCTTTTGCTTAGGGAAGGGCAAACTCCAAAAGAAAAATTTTCCCTATGATTGAAACAATCCAGGATCTAATTTTCTTGTAAAGGGAAAGGAACACTTGGCAATATTAGATTCTGGATGAAAGATATGTTTTTATAGTCTCACCAGTCCAGGTGGGCTTTATTTAACCCTCTGCTTTTGCACTGGCTCTAACATAGACTGCCTGGCTGTGGTAGATGACCTCAGGAGGAACATCTTTAACCCCTTCTTTTCCCTGCTTTCTCTGCAGCCCCACCTGGTAACTCTTTTCAACAACAACTTGTCACAAAGGAGGGGAATGAGCTCTACCACTGTGTCATTTACCTTGCTCCAGGGGATTATCACTGCTTCCACTCACCCACAGACTGGACAGTGTCACACCGACGGCATTTCCCAGGTTGGTGCCTGCTCCAAGGAAACAGCTGCAGGGCAGCTATGGAGGGAAGCACTGCTGGGGCAGAGTGAGGCACTGAGTGCAGCAGCTGTACAGTAACATGGTAGATAATGGTAGAGAAGTGATTTTCTTAAACAGTAATGAGTTCTGCAGCTGTATAGTTTACCACAGCAAATCACATATAAATAGTGAAAACATTAATATTGTATTCACACTGTTTGATTTCTACTCCTTGATGCTTGCTGACCTGATTTGTTCCCAAACACTGTTTATTCAGTTTGCACCTGAAATACAGATAGTTCTGCAGATCACATCAAACAGTAGCCTAAAGTATGATCTCTGCTTGTGCTTGGCAAAGAAAATGCAACTGAACAGCTGCACTAGTGGAGCTGGGATCAGAGGTTTTTGCAGATAAAAATATCTTACTTCTTGGTACCTAGCAAAAACCTAAGTATTTGGATTTGGTTTCAAACACCGTGAGAGAGAGATTGACCCACCACACACATCCTTCTGTGACCCCGTTGTTTTCAGCACAGACTTCTCTTTCATTTGCTCTGCCTGGCACTTGCCTCTCTTGCTACAAATAACTGACAGAGTTGTTTACTGGGTCAGCTCCAGTTATACTGAAAACACCATCTGAGTGGCATTACAGTATTTCTCCAAACCAGCCAAGCTAACCTGAGTATTTTCTCACTTCTTCAGGCTCTCTGATGTCTGTCAATCCCGGCGTTGCTCGCTGGATCAAGGAGCTGTTCTGCCACAATGAACGGGTTGTGCTCACAGGTGACTGGAAGCATGGCTTTTTCTCACTAACAGCTGTAGGAGCAACAAATGTGGGCTCCATCCGCATCTACTTTGACCAGGTGAGCAGGATCATAGCAAGCACCTTTCTGCTGTTAATGGCTGAGGTTGGTGCAGCATAACCCAATAAAAAAAAAAGACAAATTCTTATTACCCTGAAATTAGTGTGTTTCACAGTACTGATAATCTAAGATTTATAGACTCCAATATAGACTATTTTTAAAATATTCCTATTGTACCTTTGAACTGGGAGTTCCTGCATGGAAAATGCCTGAGTATGTAGAGTCCACAGTTGTGGTGATAAATGAATACAGAGCACTGAAATCCTCCAGTAAATCCTCCTCTTCTTTCTCTGTACAGGACTTGCACACGAACAGTCCAAGTTATTCTAAAGGTTCCTACAATGACTTCAGCTTCATATCCAACAACAACAAGGAAGGAATTCCCATGAGGAAAGGGGAACATTTAGGGGAATTTAACTTAGGCTCTACAATCGTACTAATCTTTGAGGCACCCAAGGACTTCAAATTCAACCTCAAAGCTGGACAGAAAATCCGCTTTGGAGAAGCACTGGGCTCTCTATAGGAACCGTCTCAGCATGAAGATTTTCTATGAAAAGGGACTCTTTTCACACCACTGAGTGTTTTACTTATCAAGTTTGTATCACTCAGCAGGACCTGGGTGAGGAGAAAAAAAGATGTCACTGCTGTGTTAAACTTGAAAGTATTTGGTCTACATTTATGTGCTGCTGAATGTAGAAACTGAATTGAATGATCATGGATGTGTCGGGTACAGCTGCCTTTAAAGATGCTGCCCGTGGGGGTTTCTGGCCCACCCTGTGCCTGTAGTCTTTCATGTTCTCCCCTGAATGTGCCACAGGATAATTATGTTCTTACAGCCTCTAAATCCCTTTTAAGCCTTCTTAGGCAGGTGCAGTGGGAAAGGGTGGAGGTGGAGATTACCTGTATTTAAAGGGACACTGACAGGCTAAGTCAGACCTTCTACCTACAGTATCTGTTTTTCAGACCTTGAGTAAAGAATATATTCTCATATTTATTTTATTCTGAGAAACTCTGCCTAAATTCTTAGATAAAAGTCTCTGAATGCACAGGTGACCAAACAGTGAAATTTGCTGTTGTGGCTTCATGGCCTAAACAAAGCAAAATGTACAAGTCAGTCAGTACAATGAGTAACACTCATCTTGAGTTTTGTACTGCTAGACAACTTTAGTTCATCTGACATTGTCCCTTTAAAAATGGACTTTGCACTGTATTTTAAACCTGAAAACAGTGTCTACATTCCAGACAACAAAACTTGTCATCTGGAGATTTTTTCTTTTTTTTAAAAACAGACAAAGCTTTGTGTCCTCTTCCTAATCCATGGTTTTATTTTGCTATTCCAGGCCTTAAAGTTTTTGTCTTTATGGGAGACAGTTAACTTCTCTTGGATTAAGGAGTTAGAAGACACAGGGCATATTTTTCTTTGGTGATGTGATGGCAACTGAAGTTATGTTTTTACTTTCTGCTATGTATCTTGTTACTTTGTCTCTAAATTCTTCAAGAACTAGTTCCTCTGTTACAGGACAGCTTCAGCTACTTCAGGACCAATTTTTATTGCACAGAGTGAAATGCCCTATGCACTGACTGTGTTTAAAATATTTATGGCTCTTTAAAGAAATCCCCTGTTGCTTCCTAGATGCCAATCTGTCCCTCCCTTGACTGGCAACAACTTCATCTTTTCAAAATACAAAACAAAAAACCATACTGGCTCTGACTTCTGCCCTCATACTTAATGCTAGGAATGTGTTGGGGGCTGAAATCTTTTGCTGATGCTTAATCCACTGTAAAATTTTAGAGCCTCTTTGTGACTTCACATCAAGAAGAGTTAAAATCTAACACCTTGGATCTACTGCATGTGGCACTGACAAAAACCACTGCCACAGTGAAGAGGAATTGAGTTTTAAAGCAATGTATCAATTGTTTTTTTGAGAATAAACTGTTTCAAGTCCCAGCACTCAAACACTTAGAACTGATTTAGCTTGTTGGAGTGGACACGCTTATGAAACCTGCCTTTGTGCTTTCTGAAAGATTTCTCAGACTATTTCCTTGCTTGAGCTACTTTTCTGCTGCTTCAAGGAGATGGCAGGCTTTGACCAGCTCTGATCTCCTAAAGAAACCCTTCTTTGTATGCACTGCAGAAAACAGAATATAAAAAATTTTGTTGTCCAAATGTCCAGTTTGCCAAGTCCTGTATGCTTAGCTTGTCATGGGGAAGGAAGGGTCAATAAGTTGCCTCTGAGTGATGGAGCCCAGGGATGAGTCAGATGAGGGTGGCTGTTTGGGTGACAAGCAGGAGAAAATTCATTTGGCTCCAGGAGTCAGCCTTTCCTCACTTTACACAGGGAGGAATTTGAAAGCTTGAAGTGGCTCTCAGCCACCTATCTTGTTAAACTTCTTGGTATTAGCAAGTTTACTCCTGCAGCAGCATAGTACCAGATACAAGTCTTTTAAACCTTTGAGAGTGAGAAAAGAGTAAGGCAAATATCAGCCCTGAGAGGATAAAGTTAGGGTGAGCTTTTTGATTAAACATCAATGTCACGTTAATGAGAAAGCAGTGGATGAGAGAAAAAGACAACTGAATCTTTTTTCTCTTTCCCACTGGGGTGTCTGTGACATCCAGACAGAACCAAAAGAAGTTAAAGCTTTATTTTCTTCCTCCTCAGCAGCATCATCCATAGTATCTGAAGGTAACTATTAGTCTAATGATGGAGCATGGGTTGCTTGATGTTTGCTTTATTAGAAATCTCAGAAGGAAGAGAGGATTCAGCATGCAAGTGGCTGTTTTTATGATGGTTGTAATACTGTGCAGAGCGAGCTGATAAACCAACATTGCTTGTGATGCAGGGGCCAGCAATGCACCCAGGAGTGAAAACAAAGTTCCTCGAGGGTACTGATAATGCTGTGAATTTCTCCTGCATGGAGAATCCATTTAATTCAACTGTATCAGTAGCACGGTATTTTTGTATGTCAAAGTGTATGACTTACTGACATGAACTCATTTAATTGCAAACATTTTGAAATAAAGAGTCTTATCTGTGTTGCTTATCTTTGTGGCACGACAGGTAACCTAAACTAGGAATTGCAAAGTGCAGCATGAGGTAGAGGTAGCTCCAGTTTGGTTTTAATCAGCTGGAGTAATAGTAAAAAAAGCAGAATGATTTTAACGTATCAAATACAACTGCCACAGCTAGAACTAAGTGCATGGATCCATCTCTTCCATCATGCCCTGCTCTGGAGGGGCAGAGTCCTACCCCCAGGCTGAGCAGCTGCCCTAGAGCTGCAGGGCAAGCTGGATCTCCTGCAGGCGGGCGAGCAGGGCCTGCACGCGGCGTCTCTCTGCCAGCCGGGCCGTGGTGAGAGCGTGGATCCTCACCTGCAGCTGAAAGGAACAAAGTGCACCACATCAACTTGGTGCAGTGAGACAGTATTTACTCTCTTAGACAGCAGGAGCTGCCCCAGCAGCTTTTGTATTATCTCACTTGAGGGCCAGCAAGTGCCAGATTGTGTCACTCAGGAACAGCTCAGAACTGGCTGCAGTCAGAGGTACCAGCACCCACACCTGGCTGTGGGAACCTGGGCCCTGAAGGCAGTGCAGGTGCAGGCTGCACACAGGGAATTGTCTTGAGAAATTGCAGAAAAATTTTGAGATTCAGTCTATGAAAGTTTGATCCACAGTTTGGAAATAGCCTCAGAAAGGCCTACTGGAGCAGGAGTTACATTTCTGACCAAGCGGGAAGCTGCATCTACACAGCCTGTTCTGCTCCTCAGCCTACTTCTGACTACCAATTTCCCTTCTCTTGGCATGTTACTCACAGCTTACTACACAATTCCTCACAGCTACCATCAGGCTTTAGGCTAAGTGCATAGCACAGTGATAATCACTTCAGTAGCTTCCACTTAAATGCAGTGTACACACCTGACCCAATTCTTCCTGAACTCCTTGCACACCATCTTGGGCTCCTGCTTGCATGCTCATTTCCAGCCACTGCTGCAGAATCTGTGCCTGCTGCTGACAGCACCTGATAAAATGGATTAGAAGGATTCTCATCTCAGTTAAGGGCTGAACAGTCTAAGCCAACTTAGACTTGCAATTGATACTTGCAATAAGACCCATTTTTTGTCTCAAACCAGTCAATGGTTAGAATCTTTTCAAAAAGGTAAAAAAGAAAAAAACAAAATATGCTGGAAAGCAGAGGAATCTGAAAACTGTTGTCTCCACCTCCTGCTTCTAGTTCTGACTTCTTCCTTTCCTAACAGTTAAATCCCCCCCCACCCCCATTTCTTTTGAGCATTTCTGTTCTCTTATTCTAGTGGAGCAGTTACCAAATACCAGCCATATTTAGGGGCTTTTTAATTGAAAGCTGGAAAAGCTCAGTCCTCATTCCTCTTGATAAAATAACTAAAAGCTAAATTTCAACTGCTCTGCCCTATTAATTTGTACTGTCTTCAGATTACACCCAGTGATACCTCTGACATGCTTCTGCAAGAGCTGCCAGAGGTATAATTAAACCATTTGGCTGACTACAGAAGTAGTTATGCACATACTCTCCTTCACCTGGAGTGAACTCAAACGGAGAAAATAAAAACCTCTGGAACTTTTCTCTGTTTCATTCACAGTTCTACTGTGAACAGACTGATTATTTCCAGGGTAGGTATTAGAAAAAGTGCAATAGAGAGGACAACAAGAAGAAAGGCTGGCTAAAGGAGCATTACTTGAGTTCCTGCTTCCTGCTGTAGTAGTACTGCATCTGCTGCTGGATGTGTCGGAGTTCAACTTCCACCTTTCTCTCCAACATCATTTCTTCTCTGGAACTGTGCTCCCTCTTTTTCCCTTCAGCTGAATGGAAGATAAAAGGCACAAAAGCAATGGAGGTAGGACATTCACTCTTTCTTCTCATCAAAGAAACAGGAAATATTTTCAATGACAGGAAAAATGGAACCCTCCTGAGTCCTTTTCACATAATTTGTTACCCTGTGACATTTACCCCAAAGGATCAGATACAGTGAGAGGGCAGGAGTTCTGACAGCAGTACAAGCTCTGGAAGGGTCAGTCTGAACACACAAAAGAGATGAAATGCTCTGGTGGATGGTTTAGTACTACATAAACTGTTTTGGCCTGTTCAGGATTTAATCTTTCATGTTTAGTCTAGAAGTAATTAAGTACAGTAGTCCTGCAGAACACATTTCATCCTCTGATGTCATTAAAAACACCACAATGAGAGGTGCTTAGACATCATCTGTCCCCTTAACAGCCATACTGTAAATACAGGGAAATCTCAGAGCTCTACTGGATGAACTTTCCTCCTGAAGCAAGTTCTGTAGTACATATGAACACCCCAGCACCTGAGCAGATTCTTGCTAAAAGAAGCTGGCCTCAAGCAGTTCCCATCCTTCAGTGCCTGGAGCGGGGCTTTAGCCCCCAGACTCAGCAGAATCCATACAACTGCATCTACCATCCCAGAAAGGAATAGTGACCCCTTTACCTCCTGATGCTAGCACACAAGATTGCCCTGTCTCCCATACATTTCTGGCAGTGATCTGCACTCTCACATAGTTTAAAGGAGGAAGAGCAACAGCTACAGTTTAGATCTGAGGATGTACCTGCAGTCTGGTGACTCCCTTTTCCCACCAAGTCTTCAGGTGACAGCAAATGTGGCTGCAGCTTCTTCTCCACAGAATTCTGTTGAGAATCTTGGGAATGGGCTCCTTTGGGAGCATTCACAGGCTGCCCTCCTCTCTAGAAGGTCAGAATGGTATCGGGGTTTGCCTCAAAGGGTTTTCTTAAGTCAGCCCTACAAGTAGGATGTGCCTGACCTGCTTAGTCCTACTCCCACTCAGAAAACTCCTGTAGGTACTGAGCCCCTCTCATAAAATCCCACAGAAGAAGGAAAGCTTAAAAGATGGGCTCTTTGATTTTCATCATGGAGATATTTCATCAAGATTAAAACTTCCCATTCTGTGTGGAACAAGAAGTGTTCAAAATACAAGCACCTATTAGGAAGTCAAGTAAATTTCATTTTTTTGAAGCTCTCAGACACACTCACTGCTCCTAAACTGAGTTTCTCTTAAACCCCTGCAATCTGGACAACAAACTGTAACTGCTCTGAACTCTGAAGAGGCAGCACCCTCACGTCACTGGCTAGGAACACCAGGAAAAAGGCACAAAACACAGAACAACACATGTGGATTGCATCAGACTAGGGGTAAACAGGGCATCCTTGGGCATTCAGAGGCAGTTCACTTGGTCAGCTTTAAAGATGACAGCCAGAACAAGCGAAAAACAGGTCAATACCCAGGTGGGCAGTTCAGAAGAACTACAAAAAAACACAGCAATAAGCAACAGGCCTGCTGACAGCAGCTCAGCACACACACTAATTGTTCCTTCAGCAATACACTCACCTCTTCTGAGCCAGCTTTCATTTGGGACGTGAAAGATGCAGGAGACCACAGCTCTGGCCCCTGCCCAGCACGGTGCATGTCCTGTGTCCATGGGGGGAGAGAAGCACAAGTGAGAGAGGGATGGGGATGAGCAGCATTGCCCACCTGGGATGGACATTTACAGGTACTTCCTTCCACATCAGGTGTCAGCATTAAATTCCCAGTCTGTGCAGGGCATTTATTCACAGATGTTTGCTGGAAGTGCACCTCTGACCTGCACAGGAAGAAGGGTAAGGTCACTCTACATTGCAACCAGTTGGTCTTTTCCCTTGCATACAGCTCTCCAATTAGCTGCTCTACCATGCCCACTGTAAGTCACACACCCTCTTTTCTTCACTTTTGAAATTAGATTTTCTACCTAGTAAAAGGAGGTCCCAGCAGTTCCATGCTTTCTAGAGATTCCAGAGGGAAGTCAGGCTTCAGTGGTGGTAACCTGGCTCGTTGAATGGCATTTCTGAAAAGAAACACAGAACAAAGATTGCCCCCGACTTTGGATTATCATAAATTGGCATCATCTGGCATTGCAGCTAAGGAAATAATCCTGTTTCATCATTCATCCCTGCTCTGCAACATTCTCCTTGCATGCAATGATGATTTTAAAAAATTAATTTTCAACCTGTATTAATGTGAGAGCCTAGTTCACCATGTAAATGGTTGTGTCAACACGAAGAGTGGTGGAAGTGACACAACTGAACAGGGCAGAAACTCTTCTTTTGGCAGCACATACTTGCTTAAAGCAATGGGAAGTTACAATCTTATTTCCCTGTAAGGTTCCTGTCCTGCACTGGGAAGCTTCATAGACAATTCTTCCTTGCAACATGATCAATAGCAATTTTTTAAGGAATAGCTTCCCCAGAGAAAAGAAAGGGGCAAGAAGAAAGTTCAGCACCTGTACACCAGGATCTTGATGTTTATCATTTCATCAGATGACTTCAGTGAATAAAACAAGAGCTTCAGTGACACTAGGTCACTTGAGCAAGATAAGCTCTCCCATGGCAGAAGTCCCATCAAAGGTATCTTTCAAATATTTCTCTAACTGTTCCTATGACAAATGGCCAATGCTCCACAAATTCAGTTGTATCTTGGGAAAGAAAATGCAAGGTCTGTGGGTGAGCTGGTTCTACCTGTCACTGGCAAATACAGCCACAGACACCTTCACTGTGTGTGTGATGCTTGCATTGCACAGCAGCTCTTGAATAACTCGGCACCACCAGCCACAGGATGCAGAGTCAGAGCTAAGGAGAATGCATGGAGCTAAGTCATCAATGACAAACTTGGAAACACAAAAAGTGACACACACATAGACAGATTAATATATGCAAAGTTACTCATATGCCAGAGGAATGGGGGAGGGACTGAAATTCACACTCACAGGCCATGGAGAGCTGAGCCCCTCTCAGCAGGGTGGAGTGGTAGATGTCTGCATTTTAAAGGCCATGGCTCTTCCTCTGATGAATGTCCTCTTGTCTCAGGACTAACATCAGGCCTTTTAAATGTCACTTGCTTCTTCAGAGGTGACAAAAAAGAAGAAAAAGGCTTATTTAATTTCTGGGAGAGAGCCTTCTGTTTCCACAGCATGGCACAACAATACACTGACTGGTGAAGACTGCAGGCTGCCTGCCAACACAAAGAACAGCAGAGCATCTGATGGCTGAGAGCAGGAAGCACCACATCACCTACAGAGAAGGAACCAAAATTTCTGGTGCCCCCAAAGCCATACCAGGTCTCTACACTAAATCAAGAGGTCCACTGTGGTAACATTTGGGTGAGGAGATTAACTGGGTACTTCTGCACCAAGGCAAGCTGCACATTAGCAAATGGAACAACTGGTATCCTGAAAACCTGGAAAAGAGTTGGGAATGCTGCCCAGAAGCAGGAAGAGAGCAGCCAGTACAGGCATCCTTTTCACACACAGGGCTGGGTTGATACTCAAAGGCAGAAGTGACACAAGCCCACATAGGAAGATATTAGCAGTGCTAAAGATAAGACAGGATCAGATGTAGCCTCTAATGCTTCATTCTAGCACAGAATTTTGAGACCTGACCCACATGCAAAGGTTTCAGTCAGGAGTATTGTCTATGGCAGAAACTGGCCAGTTTTAAAACAGTTTCATTAAGAAATGTTCCCAATGAGCTTGAAGTCCTCTAATCTCAGCTGAATGAAATGCTTTGAACCAGAGACAGAAGTGTAGGTAGGATCTAAACAGCTGGGGTGTGGAGCTCCAAGATCCATCCATGCACATACACAAGCACACATCCCACACAGAGAGCAGAGAGCAGAGCAGCCCAGCTCTGGATATGGATCTGAGTAATCACTCCTTCACCTCCAGCTGCTGCTGGGTGTGCAGCTGTCCCTGCAGCTGTTTGTTGCCAGCAGTGTTTCTCAAGGCACGGGTCACACCTTCTTTCAAAGGAGTTGTGTGGTGAATTCCTGGGACTTCTTCAATGCCATCTTTCTTCTCCTGCTGCCCCTTAGCAAACCTGAGCCAAGCATCAAATACCTACAAGAGGAACAACGAGAGCTGCTTATACAGGCGAGTTCCAGGCCAGAGACTCCCCCTGCAGACAGCAACACTCTCCCTTCCACTGGATAGGAACAGGCAGAGCTACAGCAACAGCAAAACACTACCACAATGAAAAAGGGACAGAGATTTAAGTTAGCTGAGGCCAGATGGGGAAAATATGCATATTTTTTAATCAGCTAAGAAATTTTAGGGATTTTTCCAGCATCCCAAAGAGGAAATGAAACAGACATTCAGTGTGCACTCTGCTGACTGCAGTGAAATCTGCACATGATCTGCACATCTGCAAACTCACTTGCCTGCCCCTGCCCTGCACAGCCCCTTACCTTTCTCTGCACTGAAAGGGACCAGTGCCACAATGCTTGCACTGTCTTCTGCTTTTCCCACTGCTGCTGCTGCAGCTATTAGGGGAAAAAATGCACAGTAACCAGGTTAGGAGTTCACATACCCAACACCAGGAACAGCAGCCAATGCACCAAGCAAGGAGGAAGTGATGGTAGAGCCAGAGCAGAAAAACCCACCCAGTTCACCCAGTCTATGGCAAGGTGTCTCTTGTGCTAGCTGAACAAAAAAATCCTGGAAATGTTTAAATAAAGTTTTCTTGGTCCTTGTATAAACAGAACATGAAGGAGAAGGGAGAATGACTAGCAAGGAGCTAGGTGTCTATCCAGGGGAAAATTCCTTACCCGAGTTTTCCAGCAAGAGAAGGATGCAGAGCAAAGTCTATGAGTCATTAGTTCATCTCCTCTTCTCTGCAGCAGCTGCAAGGCAACCACAACAGTGAGGCACTTGCAGACAAACCCCATCTGTCTGAGCCAAATGCTATTAAAACAGCTAGCAAGCAGCCTTTCTCACCCTCCCTTTGCTCTGTTGAGGGCACCCTCAGTACCCTGCAGTGCCCAACAGTGTAACCCCATGTGTAGACATTTGAGCCCAGCAAGGATTTCATTTGCAGTAAGGTCAGGTTGTCTTGTCAAGTTGTTACTTCTATCAGTTCCTTCAGGCAGACACAGTCATGCTCCTTCCTCCTCAGTACACAAAGCTGTCATGCTCCTCCCTCCTCAGCCCAGATTGTCATTCCCTTCATCAGGGAACAGAGTACAGAGTACTGTTCCTGCACACCTCTAACTTCCCACAGGCTGGTGAGGTTCCTGATCCTTCTCACCTTTTTCCCAAGGCACTGCTGATGATAATTTTTCCATTTCACCAGGTACTTCTGGAGCAGGTGCTGCTGGTGGTGCTGTGCTGCCCTGTGGTGCTGAGCCCTCAGCATCAGAGACTCCCTCATTAATTCCTTCCAGTGAAGAAACAGGCTCTGTAAATGCACTGTTGGGGAAGACAAATGACCCATGTACCAAAAGGAGGCTATTAATCAGAGTATCAAGTGATCAGCTACTCTTCCAATATTTGGACAGCACGCAGCATTGACAGTATTCAGCACAGGAAGAAGAATTGTGAACACTTCATGTAATAGACAGGGAGCTGTGACTTACAAGTCTTCCCTGCTGCCACTGACACTTTTTATAACCTTTAGAAAAGCCCTCTGTGCTTCAGAGTCCTCGTGTCACGAACATACCATGGCACCATGAAAATGCTTGCAGAGTTTGAGGGTCTCTCAGTATGAATTACTAGAGAAAGACTGAAGCAGTAATTGATAAGACCACTTGCACTGCCCTCAAAACAGATGTCTGAGGTTCTCAAAACTAGTAATGGAAAATTCCTTTGAGGAAAGAAGTGTTACCACCCATGATATAGTACAAAGAACAAACAAGAGAGACAAAAGTAACACCAGCAGCATTCAGCAGATCACTGGAGTCCCAATTCACTCTCCATTCTGTGGGGACATCCTTTGTAAGCCAACAGACCATCCAGTCACTTCATCTGTACAGAGGACACAACACACTGCCCTTGGCTCATTCACACACAATAAGGACTTTTGAGAATGCAACATCTACATCAGCTCACCTAAATCCAAATGTTTTCTGGCCTCCAGCTCAGCTGTCACCTTCAGATGGCGGTGACAGGCTCTCAGCCAGGCAGTGTCTCTCCACTGCAGCAGCACCTAAGGATACAAGGCAAACAGGAGATGGGACACAGACTGGCATTGCAATGTGCTCCCCCCATCGCTGGTAACAATCATTTCCACCTCATTTTTCCCTAAAGGCTCAGCAGACAGTAAGATTTTCCTACAAATTAAATACAGAAGTATTTCAGAGGGACCCTTTGGCGTTTTTCAAGGTGTTCTCTTTCATCCATCCCCTCCTTCCTCTATCTCACCAGTATTACTTTGGTATATCATGCTACTTCTAAGGAATGAGAAGAAGGAAGAGAAAAAGCCATGAACTCACAGAGACAAATTTCAGAGACACATGTAAAAACAAGATGAGACTCTCACTTTGCAGATTTCTCTTAGCAGTGGCTCTTAAATCTAAGTTTTTGGTCCTTCTAATTACCTGACCCCTGCCTGAACCAGCACCTGTACTGAGACCTTGGCACCTGCTGTACAGATCCCACCTTTGACAGGATTGCTCTCCTGTAGTGCTCATCTGCCTGAGTAGTTGCCTTAGATTCCTGTAGAAGAGCAAGGGCATTTTGTCTCCACGTACACAGCACCTGTCTGAAGGCAAAAATACACACAGAAGCTAAAAACAAACAAACACATTATGAATGATTCTCACTTGTTCATTTGGCACTTTCCTACTCACAAGGGAACCAAAACCAGCTTCATCTATAAACTCAGTCATGCAAATCAACTTCTGCCCCTTCAGGTCTCTGCTGAAGACAAGGCAGTGCAAAACAGAACACTCTCTGAAATCCAGCAGCTTCAGCTGAGCCAATCAAGCTCTGCAAGTGACTCAAGCTGTATAGCATTAAAACAAATAAGATAATTAAAACTAAACTAACTATAACCAATGCAATGAAATAATATCTACAATCACCCTCCCCACTGTAACGCAAGAGAGGCTCTGCATCTTTCAGGCTGCTTTAATACCACAACAGACAGGGAGTGATGCAGTGTGCTGTCTGATGACTTGCAGGACCAAACAGAGATTTAAAAACTATTCAAGCAAAACAGACAGCAAACAGGAAGAGATTGATTTCTTTTAACTAGATGATCTGCATGCAAAGAAACAGCAATGCATGGCAGAGTCAACTCCCAGCACCAAACATTCAAAAAGTTACAAAGGTGGCAGTGAAAGAAAGAAGTGAATTTCACTGCAGTGCAGTCACTTCTCTCACACTGCCTAGGAAGAGGCTCACCGCAGCAGCAGTCGAGTGTGCTGCTCCTCCTTCTCAGCCACTTGATACAGAATGCACTGTATGTTTTGTTGGTAAATCTGAAAAAAAAAATAGTATTGAGAGTTAAATTTACCTCAACTGTTAACACCTGTGAGGAGAGGAAACACCTAGAAACTCTTACTAGCATCTAACTCTTACTAATAAGTAACACTGGCAGTAAAGTACAAGGGAAAAAAACACAGCCACTGAAATCAAATGCTGCTTTGCTTTGACAAGCAGTCACTACACAATAGTTAATGCTAGCTGTGATAGACTATTCACCAGTGCTACAAAAGAAGTTCTCCTGCTCCAAAAAGCAATGCTAGAGCTCATACAGCCGACATACAAGAGCCTCCATTCTACCTTGCACATGTGGTGTGTACATGCCTCCAGTGAAGCAGTGTGGGAGCTCTGCAGCTCTCACTGAAACACTGCAGCACTACAATACAGACCTGTGTCTCTAAAAGGCTGTCCCATCCTACCTTCCAAGCTGCCAAGGTCTTGCCCAGCAACACACGTTGATAGTGCAGATCTGCTTGCACCAACTTCCTCCATTTCTCACGCTGCTGTCCCACATACTAGAAAAAGGAAATGGAAAAAACACAATAGATATGTACACATGAAGGAGGGAAAACAAGTAATGGCAGAGAGAGGAGGGAAAAGGACCATTTCCAGCCTCTGGAGAAACACTGATCTTTCACTGTGCTGTAACAGCTTTTCACTCAAATTGGTGCTGCACTCTGCTGTCCCCAAAAGGCTTGGTTGAGGTGCTTTTCCTGACCTTTGTGGGAACCCTCCTGAAGACTGATGTAAACCACTCAAGTTAACTGGTCTGCACCAACATAGCAGCTCCAACAATAAAATTTCTCACAGATTCCCAAGACATGCTGCAAGGCACATCTGGTACCTCATATGGTAAGGAAAAGGCCCACCATGACAGTACTGGGAGACAGTGTTTGCTACAACCTGGAACACAAATACAGGCCACACACAAAGGCCTGGCTGCAAACTTCTAAGTTTTGAGAAGGACACACTCAGTACTGGATAGGGACAATTTCATCACACTAACTCTGATTATATTCCCAGGTACATCTAAACCATATTCCTATTCTCACCATACCTAGACACATGAACAAAAATAATTCCCTCTCCTCCCTACACAGTTCCTGTTCCACCTACACCAAACTGGTTTTATCCATGTGAAAAGGGAGAAGAGCTTAGAAATGACTAGTGTTTAAAATAAACAATTTAACTTCTAGCCACATAGGTACAAGCAATTCAAACATAACAGAAAGACTTCACACTCTTCCCTGTCTGTTAACTCTCTCACCTCTCTCCACTTGTTCCAAGTCTGCTGCAGGCACTTTGAACAGTGAAATCTTAAAGCTTCTGTCTCCTTGAGCCTCCTGTAAGAAAAATAATTATTTGTCCTACAATGCAATCCATGTTACTGGGCACTTCTAGCACAGACTTGAGTCCACATTTGTTATTTTCAGTAATTCATTTACTGAAAGACAACCCAGTAGACTCCAAAGCAGAAAAAACGAGTGAGCACCATTGTGAATTAAATGCTATTTGTCCAAAGTAGGCTGCCACATTGCCATTCTCTGTTCGTAAAGAATTCTTACTCTGTTTCTCTCTCCTGAGTCTTCTGTTTCCACAGAGAGAAGGCCCTGAGCAGCAGCTGGTTTCTGTGCTGATGTCCTGCACGAAGCAAGCCCTCCTGCTCCTCCAAACGTGCAGCTGTTCTGCTACGCCAGCAGCACCAGCAGCGCTGCAGGAGCTGCCTTTCAAAATGCAGGGCAGCCTGAAATGGGCAGAAGGTGGCAATGAATGCACAACACAAACAACAGGAAACAACTCCTGAAAGATGACACAGAACTGTGCAATGTTTGTTTTCTGGAGGTTGAACAGCAAGGGACACACCACCAAAGCCCCTTTGCAGCGAGTTATGTAAGGTGCTCTGCAAGGCCCTGTGTGCATGTGGATGGAGGAGCTGTTACCAAAAACCAGCAGGCCAAGGAAGGGAAAAACACAAGCTGATAAAGAGCATGGGAAGGACTCCGAAGAACTGATAAGTTCCAGAAACCAGTCCTGTTGAATGTACAAGAACTGATAATCTCCCACCACCAAGGGTGAGCCATATCTGCACAAAGACACCCACACATGCTCCTGTCAACTTGGAGCTCTGTAAGAGACCCCATAAAGGCCAGAGTGGCTGCTACATGTAAATACTATAGGACTATATGCATTTTATACATATATATATACATATATATATATACACTCCTTAGAAAATTAAGGGCCCTGTAAAGAACTTTATGGACACCTACCTAGAACTTTATGGACACCTACCTAGATGCAGCTAATTTTCAGTACAACCCTGCACTTCTTAAATAAGCTGGGCTTGACCATTTAGTATTATTATTATTTGAACAAAGTAACTATGAGACAGTGAGACAGTGAGAGAGAAAGAGCACACACACATTTACAGGGTGTGGGAATAAGTGAATGAACTATGTGAATGGCAATCCTCTAATAATAACTTGATTATATTATTAACAAACTGCTTAACTTAAAAAAGGTGATCAGTAAATATTAGTTGTAATCCCTTTCCCCTGACTTGATCCCTCACAGGGAAAAAGGGAATTTACAACAACCAAGTCCATCTTGTGCTAACTCATATTCACAGACAGTGACTATGAAATCATCCCCTCTATTTCCTATGCAAGGTGCAAGAGTTGCATTTACCCTCTTCTCTCCCATTCGAGATTCTTGCAGCTTGCAGGCCTTCAGCAGCCATTTGTCAAACACCTGCCTCATCAACACCCTCCTGGCAAGCAAAAAGGGAAAGTGTCAGCACAGGAGAGAATTTCTTCAGAAAACATATTGATCTTATGTCAGTTGACTAAATGAACTGCAGAGCTAGGCTTACCCAATCTCCCTCTTACATTCCACAGAGAAGCAGGAGATGTAAATTGTTCATGACTCACAGAAAATGTCAGAGCAACTGCCATCAAGGCATGCTCCCAAAGGTATTACCATATTTAAGAAGAGAACCAAAGGCCCACAGATTCCACATTTGTAGAAGTTTGTACTAATATTTCTCTGCATACCTGTAACGGGCACGAGCCACTGATGTTAAGGCCTGCTGCTCTTCTTCCTCCTTCTCTTCCAAACGGGACCTCCAATGGTTCCAGTACTTCTGCAGCACCTGAAATAAAACAAGAAAGACACAACTCCCCCAAAGATATCAAGTGAGGAGGAAAATGCAAAGAAAGAAATTAATAAAAAGTCCTAATGAAACTGCATATTGCAATGGTTGCCTGCTGCACTGCTTCATACACCAAGCTTTATAACCTCCTGCAAGTTTTTCTGGTAAAAGGAAAAATCCACCATAAACACAGGGAAACAAAAAAATGAATAATTTCTAAGAGTGGCAGCTGACTCATACAGATTTTCTGTGGCTATTAGTATTTAAGAAGAAAGCCACTGCTGTAATAAAAAGGACTTTGTAGGTGACAGTGGAAGCCAATAGGACAGCTCAGGACACAAGAAGCCAAGTGGAACTCACTGTAACTCGGTGTTGACGGGATGACAGGTTTGTTCTCACACGCTGAAGACGAGTGTCCAGGACGTTCTGCTGAAGACCCTTAAGGCCAAGCTCCTGTAACAACAAGAAATAAACACAGCTTCCATTTGTAATCCAAAGCAGGTAACTTAGAGCTGATCTACAATCCTAGAATCCCTTGAGTGTGGGCAGAACATGGAAAATAGCATTATGAGAGCATCCTACTTCAAATCACTAATCATCCTGCTCTTTTAATCACTAATGTTTTCAGTTCATGATCCAAACCAGTTTATTGGTATTCTTTTAATGACCAGTGCTGATCCAACCTTGAAAATGGTTCAGTTCCAAAAAGTTGGAGGCCCACTTGTGCCCACCTTTCAGCCTACAGCGATTTACTTTTTCTTTAAAAAAATCCCCTAAAACCTAAGCAAACCCCCAAAACACTCAACTACTTGCACATGCAGCAAGCTATCTTTGGTCTCATGTGAAAAGCAGCATGCACACATTACTGCAGAGAAGAAAAAAAATAATTCTTGTAGCAAACAGCCTAAGAAAAAAAATCAAGGGGAAAAGGCAATCTCATGGTAGAATAGCCAGGAAGCAGGTAACCCAACACCCTCAAGATGAATCTATTTCACCAGTTTCCCCATTTGGATTCAATTGGCAGATTCCAGAAGAGTTTTATTTTAGAAACCTGGTGTATCTCCCAAGTAACACCACACACCACTGTCAGTGTTACAGGGACACTCCACAGCCCCTCCCACCCGGCACATAACAGTGCTCTTACCAGCAGGTGACACTTGTAGTGCTTTTCAGCCAGCTCACACTGCTGAGCCTCTTCCACACACAGGTCAACATCTTTCACTGAGTTAAAGTAGCTTTCACAAAGAAACAACCTTCACCACAGAGGGGCACTACATCTCCATTTAAATTTCCTTCAGTGTTTGAATGTCCAGCACTGTTACCTGCAGAAGTTCTGACTACAGTCAAACTTTTAGATTTTGCTGGCTTATCACAATATGTTTCTGATTCACTCTTAAGTAACAACCATAAATTATCTTCTGCAGGCTCTAATACACTCTCATACAGCTGCTAATACACTGTAATTACATGAGTTTAATGAATTGGTAGTAAGGCAATTAGATACACCTATCTAATGACAACATGTTTGCTGTCACTAGCATTACTGCACAACATTCCTGCTTATTAACTGATCTTCCCCCTGTGGGAATGCTTCTAACTTGTCTTTGCTAGGGACTAAACACAGGTTGGATACAATGCTTCCAGCGTGCAAAGACTCTCCACAAGGCAATCCTTGCAGCTTGTTTTTCCAGGTCCCTTTGGTGAGCATGCATTCTTCTCCTGCACTCCCAGGACAGCTGCCAATCGGAGAAGCATCTCCGGAGTGTCCTGCTCCTGTGAAACTCCTGGGCCAGCTCTGGAAGACAAACACAAATCCCTCATGCCTTGTTGTGTCCAAGGCTCATTCCTATCACAGGAGATCCTGGCATCTGAGCCACTGGTTCACAAGTGACATGAGCTCTAACACTGGAAAATGCTTACAAGAATTCACATTAACGCTCAGCTACAGATCATATTCTTCCTATTGACCACAAAAGCAGTTTTAAAACAGTAACCTACTGTACTGACTTAAGAGAGGAACTAGGACACTGTATTACTTGTTCAACATACACATTTCAGCATACTCCTATTACTAGTTCCTACATCTCCAAGCTAGAGTCTTTTCCACTGCCACCAATCAAAAAGCAATTCAACAAATAATTGAACTCATTTCCATTCAAGGGAAGGAACAAAATAACTGGTGCAATAATCTTTACCATCCTATAGGAGTTGTGATTTGACTGATTATCAAGAAAATCCACAGACTGACTGATCAAAGTCTTGAATAAATCCTCACAGATATCTCAGTCAAAATACAATAGTTAATATCAAAGTTTTCATCAAGGGAATTGTAAAGCATTTTCTTTTAAATTCCATGGAAAGCAGGATCTTCCTGACAGTTCAGCGTCTGAGCTGAGCTAGCCAGGCCTGTCACAGTGTAGAGCCCAAGCTGCATCTCATGACCTGGTGGGCAGAGACATTGCAGTGTCTCCTAGAACAGGAAAACCATCCCTGTGCCCTCAGGAAAGGGGCTGAGCCCTGTTCCGTCCTAACTCACCCTTTTCACTCACCATTCTGCCGTTTCTTGACTCTGTGCAGGTTCAGGTATCCCAGCCATGCTCCCACACATCTCCTCAATTCCCAGTGCTGCTGGTGAGTTACTGCCCTGGTGTCCTTCTGCCTCTCACTCTGGGTGTATAAATACAGCTCTCGCCACTGCAACCAAGCCTGAAGGAACAATAAAGGGGCAAGGGCAGGAAGGGGGAAAACCAGACAAGATTCGGGAAGAAGAATAAAGAGAAGGAGAGAAAGAACACACACACAATAAGAAATTCCATGTAAGTTCTAAAAGTGAGCAATGAGGTTCCCCCAAAAAAGGGGAAAAATACCCAACAAAACCCAAACAAACACTGAAGGAACGCCAGCATAGAAAAGGTCAAAGATTTTTTTCACTTTTTAAAGTACCTTCACATTTTTTCCCATTAAAAAGACCAATATAATACTTCCCTTTCAGAGTATTTTCATACAAAAGGAAATCACATAATGAGATACTATAAGACTTCCCAAGTCACAAGTTTCTTTCCTTTGTAGAATACTGCCCTAAAAGAGGCCATGTTGCATCTTACAGTGCAGGTCAAATTAAATTCCATTCCTTTTTTTTTTAATGAAATGGACAAAGAGCCACAGTTCCAGTGAAAGAAATAAAGAAACCCGTGCTGTTTTCACTTTGGATAAGATCAACCATCTGGACAACACTCTCAGTCATCTGATTTAGCTTTAAGTAGTCCTGCAAGAAGAAGAAAGTTGGACTTGAGGCGCTTTGAACTCTGACAGGTTTGGGGCTGTGACCACTTCCCTGGGGAGTTTGTTCCAAGGACAGACCCCCCTCTCAGGAAGATCCTTTTCCTAATGGCCAATCTGAACTTGCCCTGACATAGCTTCATTCCATTTCTCATGTCCTGATATGATACTCCATCATAAGTACTGCAATTTACAAAATAAATGAGTATAATGCCTAATTTTTATTCATCTGCAACATTTTCACATGTGAGCAACTCAAATATTAGAAATGGCAGCAGCTGAAGCTCCTGAGACTTACTTGAAATTGCAGGCTCTGGGCCCAATGCTGCAGAGCCAAAATATTCATTTTATGTCCAGAGCATTTCTGGTCCTGTTGTCTCCTCCACACCACCCATGAAATGCTGCCAAAACAATGATACAGGCAGGTTCAAACACAGATGCCACAATTTGGTGCAAGAAATCACTTTCATCTCACTGGAAAAAGGGACAAACAATCTTTTCAAAGAACCACTGAATGGTCTGGGTTGGAAGGGACCTTAAAGATCATCTTGTTCCGACCCCCTGCCATGGGCAGAGACATTTTCCCCTATCCCACATTGTTCCAAGTCCCATCCAACCTGACCTTGAACACTTCAGGGATGGGGCATCAACATCATCTCTGAGTAATTTCTGGGTTTCAGGGCCTCCCCACCCTCAGAGTAAAGAATTTCTTTCTAACAGTCAATCTAAATCTACCCTCTTTCAACTTAAAGCCATTCCCCCTTATCCTCTCACTTGCTTGCCTTTGCAAAAGTCACTCTCCAGCCTTCCTGAAGGCTCCCAATAGGAATTGGCTGCCCTTAAATTCACAGTCTGTGGGTGTACCAGAAGAACTCAGACATCCCAGAAAACAAAATAATTCTTAAAAAAAATTAAACACCGAACAAAGTCACTGCAGGAAAAGATAACGTAACACAGATAAAAGCCATGGGCTCATGGTGAGTGCCTCTGTGCCTGTTTGTATTCCATCCTTACCGCAAACAGCTTCTCTCCCTGAACGCCAGGGCCACAGACTGCATCCCACGTTTTGTCCTTTGAACACCAACATAATCCAGCCAGTGCCGCCAGGTCCTGAGCAGAGTTTGCCTCTTTGCTGTGCACGACAAAAAACGGCAGCATCTTAAGCTCAGGCAGGAATCCGGCACGTCTCACCCAGGCCGTGACAGCTCGGCCCCGAGCTGCAGGGACACCTTGTGGAAAAGCCCGAAACGACAGCGAGCCTCCCCCGCTCGAGGGGGGCACAGGGAGAGTCTCAGAAGCGCTGACAGCGTCCGTGCCACCTGTTCACAGCAGCGGGAATTATCGGACAATGCCCATAACCCCTTTGTCTTCAGTGCTTACAGGGGAAAGAACTGTAGAACAATAGCCTGTGTAACGACTGCACTGGGAAGAATTAGAGGATTTTCTTTGGGTTTTTTTTAAAAAAAAGTTCATCAGGTTCATCAGTTGCTTTTGGAGTTACTCTCTACTACAAGGACAGAAATCAACGAGAAACAAGTCAACATTATTTAGCAGGCTGGTCATGCAGCTAAAAACAGAAGTGGTGTCACAAATTCCAGTTTACCACTTAGTGCAACACACTGCATATTCTACTTATAGCAGACTGGCTTGTCAGAACTGACACTATTAAAGCAGAGTTATTAGAAAAAAGCTGGCATTGATTCTATACCATTTCACACTTACATATAAAAAACCACAGACTTTTCTTTTTTAGGATTTCCTTGTGAATCAAGCATTAACCTACCTTGAAACAGGTCACCTTTTTCTATTTTTGACCAAGTAACACACAGCTTCTGCTGTAAACACTCTGGCCTCACTCAGTAAGAAAGTCTGGATAGCCTGTCAGTTTGTGTCCAAAGGTGCCAGCCTCTAGGACATTCTGAGGCTACACTCATGTGCAAAGAGAGCAGTTAACTTATTTTGCAAATCAGCACAGAACAAAACCTCAGTATCACCTTTAAAGAAGGGTCAACCTCCCTTCAGCAAAACATATTCCCTGAACCCAAGAAAGTTGCTGCCAGTACAGACAGCTCCAAGTCAAATCCTTTGCAGAGAAAAGAACCTGCACAATAAGATAAAGAGCACTTCAAAAGTTTGGGCTCTTTCTATTGCAAGACACCAGCTGGAAGGATGAGTCAATAGACATAAAATAAGTGCAGTTAAAAGCAGGGAATTACTATCTAATGTATACAGCAACAGTTGGTAGAGAATTGCAGTAAAACATTTGATCAAAAAACATCTACTTGAAAACATATTGTGATTAAGTAAAAAAACAAACAAACAAGAAACCAACCAAAAATCAAGCCACCCCCTCTAAAACAAAGAGTGCAATCCAGAGCAGATGGAGAGGCCCTTTAGCTTATTCACTAAATACCTCTGTAGCTACAGCCCTATAACAGAACCCCCCTGCCATCTGCTCCTGCAAGCACTGCACTGCCGTGGCTGGGGGAGCTCAGGGTGCAAACAGGCACAGGGGACACAGTTCAGGGAAATAATTCCCCTGGAAACTCCCACCTCAGTATATCCCCAAATCCTGGTAATTACCATCACTTACCATGAGACTCTGCAACATAATACTTGTTCCTCTTTCCTCTCTGTTGGCATACATAGCCTCTCCAAGCCTTGAATATCAAACTAAGGAGTAAATGCCTGAAAAATGAAAGAAATGACAGTCAGTAAAATATAAAAATTAGCACTGAAAATATTGCTCTTGGCCCAGACATACCATGGATGGAACTGGCTCATTGTTATTAAAAACTCCTTCAGAATATTTCTCATACACACCCCAATGGAAAGTCATTTCACAAACCTGTAATGGTTGTCTGCTCTGAGGCTGAGCTTCTTTTCCCTGCAAACTGTCCACTGCTCCTTCCACTCTCCAAAAGTTTTTTGAAGAATCTTCTGATCATAAAAGCATCTAAACAGTTGAAAGATTTGGACAGGAGAAACATCATACACGTTTCCAGAGTGACCACAAATCAGTTTTAATGAAGATTACACCACCTCTTCTCCAGGCTTGCCTGATAGCCTAACAACATCTAATTGCATTTAAAACCACTACTCTACTGTGACACTTTCTTCCAAGAATCCGTGAAGTACTGCAAGAAGCAATTCCTTTACTGACTGTAAATACTTCACATAAAGACAAGGAATAAAAGACAGATGTTGTTAACTTGTCAAACATCAGAGTATCAGCTGACTCCAGACCTATTCACATCTTTTACCCTCAGTTCTGTGTTTTACTCTAACAACCAGAACAGGAGATAACAATACATGTATTTTCCTTTCTAATTTTGTTCTTTGCTATTTTATATATATAAATAAATACAAAAACTACACCAGATTTTATAATGTTTAGATGTTTTTGTCATGTATAACAGCAGAATTAGGCCCAGAACACCTAGAGGTCTCTCAGTGAAACATACCAATCCTCTCCCAAGTTGCAATTCACAGCCACCTACCCCAAGCCAAGCTGCTAAATCATTCCAAGCACTCATGCATAAAAGGAAAAAAAGAAAAAAGAAATGAGCTATATATTTTTTTATTTTTTTTTTACTTGTTGCATTAACAGCATTGCACATGCATTAACAGGTAATACAAATTAAAGCTATGGAGAACTGGGGACTTTTGAAAGGCAGTTCATTATTGCTTGTGCTCCCTGCTGGTCTTTATGAAATCTATTTCCCCTAAAATATAAATTCTTCACTGTGCTGAATTGATGGACAGCCAAAGCAGTGTCAATTCAGTAGAGTAAGAGGAACAGTGAGGTTCACAGGACAACTTCCCTTTACCAACAAAGGCAGAAACAGAATATATTTGATACAGAAAAATGAAACTGAATTACTAAGGACCTAAACTTATCACAAATACAAGTCTTCCCACTGGGAACTGCTTCAGTTCTCAAGGATGTGGTCAAGCAAGAATGAACATGCAAATTAATGCAAAATAAGAAATGAATATCAAAGCATGGGGTTTCAGTAGCTCACAGAACACTTGGAAATACCTGCCACAGGTATTTCCAAGCCAGACAGATACCAAACATGAACAGATATACATTAAGAACAACAGTGCAAACAGTAAAATATACGAAATTTCACATAAAAGTTGGACTCAGTGATCCATGTGGGTCCTTCCCAACTCAGAATTAGTCTGTGAAATCTCTATCATCAGGTTTGGGAAATAGTTAAATTTAAAGCAGGTAACTCAATCATACTCCATAATTTATATGCAAATACTGTCCAACTTTATCAAAACACAATTCCTATGAATTTGGTTAACAAAAATTTAACCATGATTATTAAAAACAAACAAAAAGCAAGAGCAAGAAAGGTACCAAAAGAAAATCTTCAAGTGGTTTTAAAATACATCCAAGGCAGCCAGTACTCTCTTAGCCCAATGGTCTATCACTAAGCCATGAAAAAACAAACCCAAAACAAAAAAAAAAGCAACCAACCAACCACACTGAAAAACCCCACCAAAAAAACAAAATCCCACCCACCTCTGAGTTCTCTAATTTTATTTACCTGGCTTTGGAAGGGAGGACTTGTCCAAATGTCATTTTTGCCCACAGATAGAAAAACTTCCTTGCTAGTTGTCTGGAATACAAGGAAAGGTTAATTGCCTTTGTACTCCTCCTCTTCCCAGACCGTAGTGAAAATAGGATTTTTTTATTCTAGTTTCAGTAATAAAAGGGTCTGTTTTTCAGAGATCAATGCATATATGGACTACTTAGATTCTGAAATTACCACCTGTAACAGAGCAGTTCATAAACCATAAAGAGACCCAAGCATCATTGCAAAACTTGAACTGGGATGTAGTTCTTTAGGAATGCTGGGCAGCCAAAGTGCCTTCCAAGCAGCCCCCCTGTAGCCCCCCAGTGGCAGTGGCAGCTCGGGGCCGCCTGGCTGGGGGCCCGTTCTGAGGTTCCAGTGAGGTTACATCACTGCTTCCCCCGAGTCATCAGCCGAGGCCAGAGCACCCGAGCCAATCTAACGTCTGGCCCTTCCTGAAGCCACGAGCTCTTCCTTCTCCCCACCTCCCTCAGCAGTTCCACACCTCCACAAGTTTCTCCCAACACCAGCTCAGCTCGTTAATGCCTTACTGCGACACTATCCCACTTCCCCTCTTTTTTTCCCAATGGATTTCAGAGTTAATTGGCACAGGGAGGGCCTCAATAAGCACCAGAGCTTCACAGGGTAATTAGTTAAAGCACAGGGCCAGGAAGGGGGAGCCTCTCTCTTTCAGCAGGTCTGAGCTGCTCCATCAGCTCCAGCTGCTCAGCAAGCGATAGGCTTTTAATCTCTACACAATTACATCCCACCTTTGCCTTTGTTTGTTCTTTCAACAAACAAAAGAAGCGAATAAAAAAAACACTAGAGGAGGACAAGAAGAAATCATTACACTTGGCAGTGTATCAAAGAATATTGTTAAATAGCCATTTTTAAATTTGCCTTTGAAAATAAAAAAATATGTGAAATCTGACTGTCAATCCTGGTCCTCAAGTTACCACAAGGCACCTTCAGAACTGTCTGCCACGGCCATGAACTAGAACTTCTGCTGTAACCTGCACTGGCATTACTAAACCCAGACATTTTTAGGTCTGATCCACTGCTACATTTCGTGAAAAACATGTTTTGTACTTATCACCTGCTTTGGAAGTTTTTTAACATTCTTCTTTGACTCTGGGTATGCCCATCTTGACCTGGCTTGTCATGACCTCTGTCCTGAAATTCATGTGTTGCAGACTGGGGAGCAACAGATGGTCCAGCTGCATGAACTTGATGCTCAGGTGGTTGTTGGATTTCATGCATCATCAGGGATTTTGAACTTGAAAGGAAAGGAGAAATATGTTGTGAAAAACTGTATTACCTGCAAAGAAGTAGCATTATTTCAACAGCTTGGTATCTAACCAAATACAGAACACGACAGCTACAAAATGCTGAAACATTTATTGTTTCTTTATCAGGTGTTTGTCAGAATCTGGAATTTTAAACTTTCCCCAACACAACCAGGAAGATCCACTTCAGTGCAATCATGTCACAGAGAACTCTTCTCTCCTCTAAAGCTGAAATGAAAAATCACTCAAATGCATTTGTGTGCACACAGAGTGCCTTGACAGAGAAACTCTGACTGAGGTTTTCTGCAATTCAGTTTCAAACATATTCTGTCTACTGCTGAAAAATTCTCTTAAACACTAGTGAACTGAAGTGAGAACTTTCCATTTTAGCATAAAATGCTCTTTTACAAGCTCTTTCTTAGTTTTGTACATATTTTAACATTTCTCCTTAAAAAAAAACCCTGAAAATATCTTCCTGTTTTTACATATTCATCATTAAAAACCAAAATTAGACATATTTTTCCACCATACAGTTTACTTTCGTGTGTAGTTCTAATCTGAAAAATAACAAGTGTGTTTTTATGAATTCTAGGTATTTTTTCTTGGTAATTTTCTGAAAACAAGGATAAAAAAACCCTCTGTGCAGATAAAACTTGTTGCACCAGTTCCATTGAAGCTTCTTTCCCAAAACAAATGCTGCCACCACCCTGAAAATTTGCACATTAGAACCACAAACACATTCTTGAGCTCCAGAAGAGGCAACAAAAGAGGATAATCTGAAAACTCACCCTAATAATCTCCTGAACTGAGCTAGTGAAAACACAGCTGCAGCCAGAAAAAAAATATTTTCATAAAGTGACTGGAACAATGCAAGTTTTGAAAGTTCAGCTGAATAATCACTATTAACAACAAATCACTGGGAGGAAATACAGTATTTTTGGTTTGTTCCAGCAGGCTGCAAAGAACTTAAAAAAAAAAAAAAGCTAATGAAAGAAAATAATACCTGTATTTTGTGTGAGAAATTATTTTTCTATAAAATATTATCTGAATGTTTTCTGAAAGAGGTAGGTCTCCTGTCCAGCAGACAAGAGAATTCTGTTCACATCAAGATGTACAGTTAAGGCAACTCTAGGCACTTTTGAAGAGGAGTTTCAGGCAGTTTAAAATTGATTTAAAACAGTTTTCAGCACAAGTTCTTGTACACACCTATTAGGCCCAACTCCCTTAGAAACGATTTCATCTGCCCCAAAGCTAATCCTGGGCTGACCATATGCAATGGCAACCTTACACAAAGGAGTTGAAAAAAATCAATCTTGGGTAAAACATGCAGAAGTTTTCTATTAAACTCTAAGGTGTGTGAACATCTAATAATTTTCCAACGTATGTATTTTAAACAGATTATTTCTCTATTTGAAACATTGTTATGTGCTGCACCTATTTAATGATGACAGCCTACATCCCCCAAAATTTATGGCAAGTGCCCATGAAAAATAAGAGACAAAGGAGGATCATTTCTCCCTTGTAAATGAAAATGAAAGCATGGGAAGAATAAGAGAACTAACATGGAGTAAATCTATACTTAGGGTGTGATGGGGAAAGAAAAAAAGAAAAAAAAACAAAAAACCAAACAACGAAACGAAACCAAACAAACTTTAAAACAAAACAAAAACGAAAACAGAAAAAAAAACCCCACAAAACAAAACAAAAAAAAACCACAAAAAAACACCCACAACCTTTTAAACCCCGAAATCACTGTAAGATTTTTCTGGAGTTTTACTGCACGAGATTCCTTTCGGCAGGTAACTCTACCCTGAACGCTTTTTGTGCTCTCGGACAAACACTGGACACCCACACGATGCTGCTCCACAACCCCGTCGTGAGAGACAGCGGCAGCCGCTCCCGGCCCTGCTGAGAGCGCCACGGCTCCCGGGACCGGCGGATGCGGCACCAGCACGCGCGAAGGGCGGGGAGCAGCGGGGAAATCCACTGCGAAGGGCAGAGAGGCGGAGAGCGGCAGCGCCTGAGGCGGCCCCGCCATGAGGGGCGGGCGCTCCCCCCCACCCCAGCCCCTCAACGGGCCCCGGGGCGCCCCCGTGCGGCGGGGCGGGCGGACAGCGCCCCCGTGCGGCGGGGCGGGCGGACAGCGCCCCCGTGCGGCGGGGCGGGGCCGGGCGCTGTCCCGGCCCCCGGGAACGGCCCCGGTGTGACCGGGATTTACCGACCACAGGCACGGACCCACCCGCGCGGGGAAAGGGGCTGAACGGCCGTGGCAGGGAGCTGTCGCTGTACTTGGGGAAAAACTGTGTTCTGCCACTTCTGTGCCACTGGACATTTCTGCTGTGAGCATCAACTAATGGGCACCTGTGGCAGATGTGCCTTGGGGAGCCAAAAAACCTGTTTTCGCTCACAACAGCGATGTGCTCAAAGGTGACAGTGAAATACAACGTAGTTCAGGCCTTCTCAAAGCCTACAGCATCTCGTAACAACCACTCAGCTCGAGGCTGGTGGCCCGCTGGTTGCTATGGAGTCTCCCTGTGTATTTGTTTGGAAAGCACTTGTTGGCTTCAAGAGACTTGGCTATAATTACAGTGCTGTCTTATTAATAATGCAGCACTTTGTCAAGAAAAAAAGTGAGAAATGTTTATTTCTCGTACATTTCTCTCATTCCTCCAGATTTTAATTCTGGTATTCAACTTCTTTAGAGATCAGTGAAGAGAACACTTTATTCAGACCCTATACGAAATTCGTTGTTCCCACACAGGCTTCTCTGCCCAAGGTGTTTGGAAACCTTGTGGCCCCGGCTGGGTTCCTGTGGCAGAATGGATGCAAGTCCTGGGGACAGAGCTGTGGGCAAACGGAGCAGATCATCTCGCTCAGTAAATTCCTCAAACTGATGTTGAAAACAATGTCTGCTCCTTGTTAGCAGAAACTGAAAGACTTTCCCGGTTCCTCCGAAGAAGATGCTCCGCTCACTGCACCAGCCCAGCCCTGCTATCCCACGGGAATGCCACACTCCGAACTGACAGGAGCTCGGTGTGGGCCGAGAACACCGGAACGCTGCGCTCACACGGCCGGGCAGGGCAGCGGCGCAGGCTCGGCCGGACCGCCGCTGTTCCCCGCGGGAGCCGGGCCGCGCACGGCGGGCCGCCAAGGCGCGCTGGGGCAGCGCCCCCGAGCCCGCCGGTGACCACGGCGAGAGCGCGGGCCGAGGGAGAGCGCCCGCCAAGCGCGCTCTCAGCCCATCTCAGCCGCGATCGTCCCGCCGCTTCCCGCCCTTCTCTCACGCCGCGCTCCCCCTGAGGCGAGACGGGGACGGAGACACGGGGACGGTGCCGGGACAGGGACGGGCCGATCCCGCTGCCGCCCCGCACATGGCGGGCACCGCAACCCGCCGGCGGCCGCCTCCCCCGCAGGGCTGCCCTCCCAGACTGCCTGCAGGCCCTCGCCGAGCCCCGCGCCTCTTCTCACCCACCGCACCGCTCGCAGGGTGAGACGCCGGTTCCGCGGGGGCACACGGCGGGGGCACACGGCGGCCGCGCGGCCCCGCCGCCCTCAGCGCCTCCCGCCGCCCGTTCGCGGTCAGGCGGCAGGCGGGGAGCCCCCGGCGCGCG
>VZUI01057825.1:0-17616 GCA_013401135.1 Cettia cetti | reverse complement strand
AGCGGCAGCGCGGCGCAGCCGAGCCGCGGCCGCCGCCGGGCGCCGGCGTGAGGGGAACGGCGGCCGCGCCGGGCCGGGGAAAGCGGCGAGAGCCCTGCGGGGGGCGCCCGCTCCGGAGGGAACTTTGCGGGGAGGGACGGGCGCCGGCACCGGCCCCTCGCCGGCCTACCTGCGCGGAGTGGGGCTTCCTCAGCCAGGCCCCCGGGAAGAGCCGCCTCGCCATGGCAATCACACATCCCCGCAGCGGGCGGCGGTCGGAGGCGGAGCGGTGAGGAGCGCTCCCCCGCCTGTCGCTGCAGCCGCGCCGCCGGCTCCGCTCGGCTCGGCCGGGAAGAGCTGCCTCGGGCACCGGCGGCCGCCGAGAGACAGCGGCTGTCAGCGGGCAGGACGGGCGGCTGCCGCCTCAGCCACCACCGCTCACGCCGCTGCTTGGAAGGGCGAAGGCGGCAGCTGTGGGGAGCGAGGCGAGGCGAGGCGGGGCCGGGGCGGTGAGGCGAGCCCCGCCCGCCCCGAGCCCCTGGGGCTGTCCCAGTCCCGTTTCCCGCCCCAGGGCCGCCTGGAGCTTGTGGAGCCAACAGCCACCCCCGAGTTCCCCTCGTGTCTGCCAAAAAGTGCTCAGGGCGCTGTCTGGGGACAATTATGGAGAAGTCAGTTGATAAATAACGCGTGCCGTTGATTGCGAACAGGCTCCTGTCATTTACTGGGCAGGGTATTAAAAACAGATGCAAGCTCCTTAAAGTCTTAAAAAACCCCCAACGACCAACCACCCCCCCCACCCCCAAACCACAAACAGGAGTAGTTCCTCCAAAATAAGGAAGGAGCATTTGCCTGGACCCATATTAGCACAGATGAGCAAATTTTTTACCGTGAGATTGGTGAGAACAACCTGAATAGGTTGCCTAGAGAAGCTGTGGATGCCCCAGCTGCAGGCCAGGTTGGACAAGGCTTCGAGCAGCCTGGTCTATTGGGAGTTGTCCCTGCCCATGGCAGGAGTGTTGGAACAAGACAGTATTTAAGGTTCCTTCTAACACCAGCCATTCTATAATTCTATATTTGTGCCATGAAGTGGGGAAAAGTTACCTATTTTTCACCAGAGCCCCTCTCAGCCCTTCATGCATTGTGGGAGGCCTCAGTCCAATTGAAATCTGTGGGAACACTATTCAGTTCAAGTAAAATCATCCTTTCTTATGCAAGGTTTGGTTTTTGTCCTGCCTTCTTGTGTTTATGACTTGACTGTGACTTCTTTTAATGCCGTGTGTTAGCAGAGTCAAAGCCAGAAGCTGGAAGTCTCCAGTCCTGATGCTTTTTGTCTATGAAACTTCAGGCACAAAGATTATGCCAAGGTGTTGGGATGAAAATGAGACAAACATAGCATGTTATGGCTTTGGGTGTTCAGTGCACTTACCAAAGAACGCTGCTTTGATGAAAAGATGAGTCACAAAATACTACTCTAAGGATAAACTGCTACTCTTTGGCAGGGCTTACTCTTAAGGAAAGATGTATGTGTGGAAACCAAATGTTAGGAGCTAACAAAAAATTTAGAGATCTGTGCTTGAAGATTCAAGAACAGTCTGTGACTGTTTTTTGAATAATATAATCACTGCCAGAGTCACCCTGAAGTATAAATCTGAAAATTAATTAGTAAGATTTGGCACTCTTGTAAAAGCAATCCTGGCTTTGGTAACAGCCAGTGACTCTCACAGGGTTTTCTTCCCTTCCTATTCAGCAGGCCCAGATGGCTGCGCTTTCTGCATCACCTCCCTCTACAGTTCAGTGGTTTGCACAAGTTTAGCTGGGTTATGGGCATGCAACAGAACAGCAACACATGAGGAGGCCACAGAGCAAAACATTTTAACATTTTGCTGAATAATCTCAAGCCCTTACTTCATCCAGTGCTGTATGCCAACCCTTGGAACGACAGGCTGGGAGTAATTGTGAAATGCCGGTGTCCCATATGGCTGGCAAGGATCTAAATATTTCATTCCTGTTACATCTAGATCCAAACAGTTCCTGGCATATGTTCATTAGGGGATATATTTTTCACTTAGTACATGAGATCTTCATCATCTGTGAGAGCAGGTGCTTTATTCCAGCACTGAAATGTTTAGTTCTTCTCCAAGTACTCGTTGTGCTCAGGCTTTGCTAAATGCTAAAAAATACAGCCATTTCAGCCTTTTTCAGTCACCTGTTAAATTCCTGGTTATGCCTCAGTAGAGGCAACTCCCATGAAAAGCTAGGGCACATAAACCAGAACAGTAACAGGAATCATGTAACACACACTTACTCGGTATTCACAGGATGTGGAAACCCAAGGGAATATTCTAAAGACTGAGGGGGCAGATGTAGAAAAGCCACAAAGGTAGAACATAAGTCATATTGATGTATTATTTACAGTACAGCCTTTCCATTCACACATTTTCATTCTGCAGTTCACATATCAGCTATTTTTGTAGGCCCACACCAAAGCTTTGGTATATCTTAATGTCCAAGCAGTAGAAGTTATGCTGATTTATTGCTACCTATTAATTCTTAAGTCTCCTACCCAGCTATAACAACACTACATGTTGTTATTCTATAGATGCAGGGGTTTTGTGTAAGATAGAAATCAAGTGCTTGTCGATTGTACAATGCAGTGGTTGTCACTCACAATATCAAAAGGTAGATGTGGTTTTATGATACCTTCTTACATTCACCTGCAGTCCCATGACAATTTAGAGCTTATTACATATTAAGCATAGCTCAGAAAAACCAAAAAATGGTTGCAAAGACTGAAGTATCCATGAATCCTGGACATATAAGGAATGAATATATGAGACATATGAAAATACTGAAAAGCTACAGAGAAGAATCTGAATTCTTCAAGATAGTCAGTGTAATGTTCACCTTTAAAATATAATAAATAATTTTATCCAATTTCTTTTGAAGGCAAATCTGTAACTTGAGAAAGTAATACAGGTCTTAACATCACATGAAAGCTAAACATTAACTTATTGCAGTGGTACTGGACTTGCTTCTTTCAGTTATTTGAAGCAGCTGCACCCACATACTGATTTAACTCAAATGCTGTCACAAGAGACTCTGTGGGAAATCCTCAGGGTTCACCCACTCTCCCTACCATCATATTATATACAGGGAGCCTCTGGCTAATGGTAATTATCACAAGACTTCTCTTTTTCACAGCAGCTTTACCAACTTCCAATATGCCTGGCATAGCTTCCTAGATTAATGCTCTTTTCCTCTGCACATGCCTAAGAAATATTCTATGATCCTGAGCAGCTACTGCAGTCTTAAAGTATTACAGCACCAGTAGAATGTAATGCCCTAGCATTTTCCATTGCCCAGGTTTGTTGCTAAATTTAGTAAATGTATTTATTCAATATATAATATAGTAATGATTTAAAATTATCTGCATTTCCTAAAATAAAGTCTAGAAAAATTTAGAGGTTTCTCTCTTTTTGTGCTATTCAGCTATCTACTTGCTCACACATCTGTCTAGGAGTCTGTTTTTATACAGAATCTACTTTCTTAGGTCTGTCTTTGTGGATGAAAATGAAGATCTGGGGACCCATCTAACCTTTATATCTGAACTTTCCCTCCTGTTCCCTTCAGAGAGAAATACTGTTTCCTTCCCCTTTGCAAATTTCTGTGAACTCTGACTTAATCAGTGTGTTAGCTTTAATTTTATCCTAATAGATTATTTCCTATTATTTCCTGTTCAGATTCTTATAAATGCTAGTGCTTCTATTGCATGAATAGGTGGAGCCATCTCTAACCCAGAAAGCAGACACTGCCTGTTAAGGATTCCCTTGAGGCTTAACTTGGTGTAAACAAATCATTAATCTATTTGAGGAAACGGACTCTTCCAGCCAACAGGTTTCATTTCTAAGGCTCTATTTACATGGTCACTTTAATCTCACACAAATCCACCCTGCTGCTGAAGCAGATGGTGTCACCTTCTCTTGCTGTTGGTGCCTACCTTCTCCCTTGGGTTGGCACAAACATTTCTGTTGTTGTATAAAGGACTAGATCAATGATCTGAACCAAAAACTAATCTTGAATCTTTTTTCCTCTGAGATAAGTTAGAGGCACTCCAATTCCCTTCATCGGTGGCTTGGATGTACATGGGAGCAAAAGGGCTGTTCATAACTACCAAAACCTTTATCTTATTTTCACACATATCCTTGTAAAAGATCATGTTTTACCATCAGATAAATTATATAAATGTATGTGACTCATTTGTAGCTCTTGACTGAGATTAGATACAAACACTATTATTAAACATTCAGAGATACTGATTAATTAGACATACAAGTCTTTGCTTTGAGAGACACAATGTTTACTCTTTTAGTCTGGTATACTTATTAAAATTCAAAATGTACCAAAAAACATTACAGTAAGTAGGTCTTAATAACCTAGCATATCTAGAGTAAATATGTCTTCAAAAGTCCAGAATAGAAAGCTTTACATGTTACAATCCTGTATACATTAGAGGACTAAGAAAACTCCAGCAATTTTGTGCTCAGAAGAAGACTCAAAGGTAGTCAATTGTAAGCAAATGCTAAACAACAGTTTGCATTTATGTCTGCATTGTTTCAAAGTCTACAAAGGCAACACAGCTCAGATTCAATCAACCAATGAAATTAGGTTTCTTTTGTACAGATTTGTGCTTTCAAGTCTACTTCCTCTATTAATTGCTGGAGTTATGAGGTTCAAGAGTTTTACCCAAGATTAATTGAGGTTATATGTTAAAATGCATGGTCAGAGTACGCTTGCTAGCATTAATCTTTTTCTGGTTTGGAAAGCCTTTTATAATTTTCAGATAACTTATTTTCAACATGATTATTTTACTTAATTGTACAGGCTGTTTCCTTCTTTGAATTAGAGGCAATATAAAGTTATAATCCACTCTGAACTTCCCTTTGCACTACTTCAAGTATAACTTCTTTGCTCTATTATTTTATTCTTGTGGTAGTCATCTGTTAAAAAGCGCAAACCTTTATATAATAGAAATGTTAGTCTTAATTCCTGTGTATGGACTTTCAAATAAGCGGCCTAGTTGGCATTTTCTTCATGCCTTCCTCCCATTTCCCAAAATGTCTCCCCCTGAATTAACACTTGCACCTTCCTGCTTACTTTATAAGGTAGCTCAGAGAGCTAGGAAATCCAAGTCCTAGCCCACGCTCTTTAAAAAAATCCTCTTAGGTTCTAAATAGTAGATTCCAGTACTGGAGCTGGTACATACTGATAGGAGACAGTCAAGGTGAGGAGATGAGCAGAATTCAATTCAGAAAGAAGATGCTGATTTTTAACTGCTAAGGAGGTGTGGTATTGGCACATATCACCAAGCAGGGTAGTACATTTTTCAACACGTGGTGCACTTAGGAGAGCTCTGACCTAAGCATAAAGCAGAGAACAGCTGCAGTGGTTGAATGCATTGCTACCCCCAGCTGTCCTGCCATCCCCTCTGCCCGAGGACGTTTCCACAACAGAACTCTTTCAGTTCACAATTGAGCACATCTGCTTTAATTGCCTGAGAAGTCAGTTCATGCTAAAATGCTAGGCTGTGAACCTCAGCCAGTGAGGTACGGCTCTGCCCCGCCTTCTGCCAGCTATGGTAGAGAAGAGAGAAATGGGCAGAACAACTACAGAAAGCAGAGCTGCTGTGTGAAGCTCTTTCCTCGCTCATCCTCTACTACTGATACCTACACTCCCATGCTGTTCTCTCACTTCTGCCACGCAGCTCTCTGTGTAGCTGAATGGTGAACTCGCTGCTGAACTCAAATTAAAAATAACACAGCAAAAGAAAAAGGCATATCAGTTCTCCATTCTGATTCTGCATTCCACTGCAGAGTGCCATATTCAGAAATGCAGGAATAGCTTGACATTTGGAAAAAGTGGCAGAAACAGGAACTACTTAAAATGGGATATGATGAAAAACACTTCAAATCTGCCCTAAAACTGATGTTTCCTTATAATACATACTCCAACCCAGTGATTTGTTGGGCAGAATGAATGAAACATTGTGTTATGTAGGAATTTGAACTGCTAATCATTGTGTCAGGCCTTAAATCATACACAAGTAAATCGGCTTCAGCTCAGGGGGTTTAATGAAGCTGGAAATCTGGTCCCATAAGCAAGAATTTGTTCAGTGTAGTCACATGCCTTATCAAAACAGTCTTCATGATACTGATAAAAATTAATCAAAACATAACATTTTGTCTTACTTTTTTTGGCTACATTCAAAACCTCTGTACATGAAAACCAGAAATTTTGAACTGAATTGTTAGAAAATTCTGGCAGCACCCTCAAAAAAGCAGTAATGATTAGAAGAAATCGCTAGGATTCCTTTTAGGAAACCTCTAATTGTAAGGTCTATCAAATTTTTAGGTCAAAAAAATTTTAATGTATTTTTAGTAGTAGTTTAAAGTTGTTAATTTTGAGGTAATTTGTAATAGACCAACTTTCTTAAAAAGCTTATCACCACTTATGAAGGCAGCATGTATATCGCTAAAATTCCAACCTCTTAATAAATATATGTACAGTTAACCTATTTAAGTATTTATCATTGGGTTTTTTCCTAGATAAAATAGTTTTCACTTCCCTTTAAACAAACAGAAAAACAGACAGACAGTGAAGCATATTCCTTGCTTGACAGATCAGATGCCGTTTTCAATCCCTGGAGTAGGCAATGTATTGATTGTAAATTAATTAATTCCTGGAGCCTGCTTTATGGAAAGTGCTGTGGGATTGTTGATCGAAAATGCCAGTAGGCATTATGCAGTAATTGAATTATTTTCAATTTGTCAACATCTAAATTTCTATACTACTTAGCAGGAGTTCCCACTGTAAATATAATTGCTAGAATTAAGTAAAACTATTTTATTCTTAGACTGATTTTTTTAGAAGAAAAAATGCTGTTTTAAGCAAAGTAGGGAGCTGCTTTCACACCCCAATTTTCTTACATCATTAAAAACACCCAGGCAGAATAAATTCAGTAGTCTCAAATATATTCTTTGGATTCTTTTCTGTGTAATAGTACATATTTCTGAACAACAGATTTTTTAACCAATCTATACAGCATAGTAAAAGAATGACAACACAATAAATACCAGGTTATGGCATTTCTAAAGGTGTTTTCTTTTCCCTAAATGAATGACAAAAGGCAATTTGGAGAATTGGCAAAAGGCAATAGTTTAAAATACTATAAATAAAATTTTAAAAAACCCCAAGCTTAGGCTAATAGAGTAAGCAGTATTATTTTTAGCTCTATGCTTCATTAAACTTCGAGGTAAGTATCACTACAGTCATAGATTGACCATACCATACAAATATGCTAAAAAAATACCTTGTCAAGTTAGGCTTATGCCCAGTTCTTACAAGGCTCTACAAGTCTGGTGTTGCAGATCTCATTGATCAGTTTTGCTACATCTTTTACAGCAACACTGAAGTTCACAATAGAAGAAGTTATTTTTGTATTTTGTACCCCTCACAGCTCATTTTATTTCTGTATCACAGACACACCGTTCCACCCCTCCACCCATCAATATTACTCAATTGTTTTTAATTAGAGGGGTTTTTTTAATCTGGGTTATATCTATTATGAAATTTGCAGCCCAGCTGAACAAAATTTTTGCCTGTACTAAGGGTGTGTGGAGAATACCCAAGACAAAGATTGTGGTCAGAACTTACTAAAGCAGCCCAACTGCTAAAGAAAATGCATCATGGAACTGCTATTTAAGTAACTTTGTTATTTGACAATGTGGTATCTGTAAGAATATAGGGCTTAAAGATAAATTTTAAGATTGCCCTGTATAAATCTACATCAGAAATCATGCTATCTGATTCCTTGTCTTTTGTTTAAAATAAACCAAAGCTGCATTTTATATACAATCAAGTGTATTAAAAATTGCTATAATGTCTAAATATATAAGAAATAAACTCTTGCAGTTAATTAAATCTTTTATTATCTCATAGGAAACACACTAGACACATACCTTTTGTGCTAAACTGAATACATTCAGTGTTATTATGGTGAACAGTGCAACTGTTGTGCCTGCCCCGAGTTCTCATTGTACGTAGGTTCAGCGCCCTCTTTCCAAACACAGCTTTCAAATGACACCACCATCACTCTCAGACAGAAGCTGCAGCAAATAAAGCATTTTTCTTTAGATCAAGCAGGCAATCAAACTCTTTCTAGATCTTTTATATTACAGTGTAGCTGAACAAAAGGAAATAATTCACAAACCCACATTTCCAACCCACAAGACCAATTTTGGTTTGGGATTTGGGAGTATATCTGAAAAAAAGTAGTGGGTGAGGTCAACTGAATCATTCTTTGAAGACACAGAGAGTGTTTGTCAGACCTTTACACCTCTAAGAAGGGTAACCGGTCAATGCAGTCATTATATTTGACACAAATAGTGCGATTTCTATGAAAATATTTCAAATTACTACAGATACTTATTTTCTGCTTTGTCTAGATTCATATTAAATAATTTGTTATAGTTTAGGCTGACCTGGATGTGAGATTTGTGGAGTCTTCAGTCAACTTATTTTGTGACTTCCTCTTTATACACCAACAAACAGACTTACTGTGAATTGACATCCCAGCTTTTACCTGTTTTATCCCAGCTTCTTCTCATTGTGCAATTTTCCACATTAAAAAAACCCCTTCTGCACAGTACTGCTTGAACCTGGACTCATTTACACAACTAATATAGGTTTATATCTAGTTTTACTTCCGATCAAACTCTAACCACAAATATAATTTCCCATTAGAAATCAATGGTTACAATTTTTAAAAATTTAAAACTAGAACAGAGTGGTAACTATACAACTTTCCCTTTTTTTTTTTCCCCCCCAATCCATCTTCCCAGCCAACATGTGAGCTTCAAAGTGCATTCTAAACAGAAGAAAATGACATTTTCAATAAATTTGCTGATTAAAAAAAAAAAAGTCTTTAAATAAGACCTGGATTTACAGGTCTAGCAAGTAAGGGCGTCCATTTTCACCACAGGCTATCCGTTGGTAATTAAATCACACCAGTAATCTGATACAGCATTAGACCTTTAGTAGCATGATAGCACAGTCACAGGCATTTTACATCCTAGAACCTGCAGTAAATTAAAAAGTCCTTGGAGACCATTGCTACTTGACCTCTTGGTCTGCTGAATTCCAAGCAAGCCAGAAAAAAAAAAATCAGTCCTACTTTTAGCAACCTCCTGCACATTAGTGCAGTGTCTTATCAATGCTTGCCTACATTTCCTATCTTTGGCAAGTACAGCTCTAGAATTGATCCTACCTGAGAAATTTGAGCCAGCTGGTGAAGTTCCTGCGAGAGGCAAGCTGACAACAGTCTGTTGTAAATTGAAGGAGAATTAATCTATAGCAAACTGACTTCTGACTTAGATAATCCTCACACATGCTTATTAGGCCTTCCCTTTTGTGCATTGTCTTCTTTAATCTGCCTCAGCTTTTTAGGGTGTTTTCATATTGGCAAGCCCTTTGAATGTGGTCTTTCTTATCCTGAAGTTGTCTTCACATCTGCTTATGGCAGGTCTGGGCATTCTCTTTTGCATCTCTCATGGGCAGGTGGATGGACCTTGAGTGGGTGTAATGGGGCACAGCAAAGCCATCAGTGCCCCTCTATGGCCATGGTGCTGCCCAGTGAGAGAGGCCCTGACTCCAGTCAGGCTGAGCCCATCACATCACACCTCTCAGCAGCAATGAATTCACAGGGCCAGCGTGCCTACTTGGCAGTCCTCTTGGCAAACTTCTGCTTTCCAGACTTAAGAAGCAGCTCATTTGCCTCATAATCAGAAATACTTCAATTGTTCACTTTGTTAGTGGCCCATGAGACAGAACATGCATTCGGTATCTGAAAGAGATGGCAGCCCATGGGATCAAACTGAAGGTCAGATTATGTTCCCCTTTTGGCTTGTTGTAGGAGTTTCTTACCTTAAACACAGGAGGAAATAAGCCTTTTCTCTCTGCATTTCCATTTTGACATGAATATTTGTATCACCTCTTCTGCTACCACTATTCTGTACTCCCTCCTCAATAGGTGCACGCTCTCACCTCCTGGGCCCCTGAAATCTGCAAGATGACCTGTCTGCAAACAAACCTATTTTTATACATACATGTATGTGTTATATATACATATATACAGTAATGTTTGTCAGCAGGGGCAGTTCACTGAGCTGCCATCTCTGCATGGCTCCTGGCACAGGGGACAGCCAGCATGTCCTTGAGCACAAGTGAGTGCAACCTTAGATGGCAGCAGCTGTAGGACAAGTGTGGCTGAGTCAGGTAACTGTACCCTCAGCTGCAACTGCAGAGAAGAGACAGATTTAAAGCCCCTTGCTGGTGTTCTGCTCCCCACCCCCTTCTTCAGCTCAGGCCTCCCCTGCCTCTGGGAGGAGTAGGCTCAGGAGACTGAACCAGCAGAAAAGATTTTAACCACTGTTGTGGGCTTTGTTTATACTTCTGAAGATATGGAGCAGGCCAGAGGAGCACCTACGTGGGCTCGGGGGAAGCCATGGCAGCACACTGGGAGGGAAGCAGCAGGACTGCCAGCTCTTGATGTGCTGCTTTGTAAAATTCACATTTCCACCTCACTACAAAAGCTGGCAGAGGGGACGACTGGATATTTAAACTAACATTTAGAGACTCATCACAAAAGAACATAGCAGAAGAAAAAAGAAAAAAAGGAAAGTCTGTCACAGCAGCCCCAAATTTTAGGGATAGAGTCAGATACAGATGTGCCTCAGTGCTGGTATGAAACAAGCTAAAATAGAAAATGAGTGACCGATGCCGTAAGACCTGATTTTGATGCTGTTTCTGTATACTTTCTTTTTAGCTGAATGTAGATAAGCAATGCTGTATTAGAACAAAATCTGGGCTTTCAGGCTGAGAGAACATGACATCCGTGTGGAGTGATCAAAATATGTGTGTGACAAGAGCTACTACAATTGGATTAGCTAAAACAGTGACACTTAGATTACACCTTTTAAGTAAGCATATCAAAGTTTACAAGTGTAACAGTGTCATTATTCCATAAGCATTGCAAGAATGAAGCATACAGCTAGTGACTTGGCTGGTGTGTCAGCCTGGGACCACTTACAGTTCTTTCTGTGAAGCCCCCTGGGGCTGGCAGCAGAAGGGTCTACTGCCTTTTCTCCAGCCCCCACAGCTGAATTTTCTGGGCTGCAAACAGCTCTTCAGCCCCTGCTAAGTGTTAGCAGGGTCCAGTCATGCTGCACTGTTCAGAAGTGTTTTGTCTCCATCTTCATAAATAAAGAGATGCTTTCAGGTAGGAAAAAAATTTAAAAGAACAGAAAATAAGGGGAGTGAGGATTTACCATCTGAGTGGGACACGGCAGACCTGCTGAAAGCTTGTTTGAAGGGCCATACCACATTCCAGGTGGTGGGAGAGCAGAAGGAATGCTGTACTAATTCTGCCTCCAGCCAGACTGATGTCCAGAACAGATTTTTCACCGCAGATGAAATGGCAATATTCTGCCATGTAACTGTGTCCTGAGGGGCTGTTAAGCATTTTTTAACTTCAGTTTAGAGTTAAGAGGTAAGTCTGGTCTGTACTGCTACAAAATTTAACCACAAAAGAGCTGGAAATTCTGCTCTAGCAGACATTTTTACAGTCCACAAAGGAGCACAGATGCTGACAGACAAAACCTTACCATAAAACAGTATGATGCTCCAGTCCTCAAGAAGTTATGATACAGCCCATCACAATGTAAAATATTTGAGACTGCAATTACTTTTGCAAATCTGCAGAGCAGAGCTAAAGTGAAAGAATAAAATGCTTGCTTAGGCTTTAGCCCTGAAATGCTGACTCTGCATTTTAACTTTAGTCACTAGCTAGAGCTTCAGTAACTGCTTTCAAATCTGAGTGTAGAGAGGAGGGGAAGGAATGCATCACACTGGTGCATGACTGAATTCTCAGGGAGTTTGAGAACCAGAATCTCTTTCTGGTCCAAGCAATTAACCAAAATTTCAAGCCTTGGCAGCTGTTTGTTTTCTGAAAGGAGGCAATTATACGACCACAAGAGCAGAATGACAGTGCAGGCAGAGAGCAGAGAGTAAACCTTTCTTAAATTCCACCTCTGAATAATGAGCTCAGATTTTTATGAACTGGCCTCACAAGAAAAAGGAGAAAAAGATTACTTTGGACCCTTGCATACCGCCACAAAATTCCCACTAGTTGCAATTCTCCCACAGCTATTTTGTGGAGCTAAAATACTGCTACATTTGCTCTTAAGTCTTCAACTCAGAAAAAACAGTATTAACAGTAAAAACACAGTAACTCATACATGAGCACTCTCAGCAAGGCCAAACCTAGTTCAAGTACTTACTTTTTTCTCCTTCTCACTGTCTTCAGGTATGAAAAAGTGTTAATGTAACTAAGATGGATGTGAGACAAAATCTCTTACAATAAAAGCCTTTCCTGCTCTTAACTAGCATACCCAAAGTTGATGTAAATAATGTAGAAACACTGTGTCTCAAGCTCTTACTATTTCTGTCCCTGAGTATCTCAGTCTACAACAAGTTGGTGTTTTTTTCTGCACTGTTACACATATGAGAACTGAGGGATTGCTTCTTGTTCAGCCACTTCTGCAAACAGAATTCAGCCATGGCAGGGTATGAACTACAAAATAAGAATAACTAAGGGCTTATAGCAGAATGATGTGATCATTTAATAGCTTGTAAGTACCTTGAATTATTAACTGTAGAGCACTTGAAGAACTATCTATCCACCTACCAAAGATTACTCAGCCATACAAAACCTTGGCTTATGTTTTACAACGAATTTCAGCAAGGTTACACACCTGGAATAAAATTTTAAGTGAACAAAGCATTAAGGACCTTCTAAGCATCAGCTTATTTGACATTTTTGCAAGCATCTGAAGTGTCTGCTATTAGATGTAGAGCTTATAGGCAGAGTTGGTTGTTTTGGTTTTTTCTTAAAGTATCTGTGGTGCTTTGAGTAATAGTGACAGAGCGCAATGTAAAGAATAATTATAACATTGCTAAATGTTAATTTTTTGAAGGTAAAAACCCCTCTAATGATTTTCAAGTCTAAATGTAGCTTAGTTCAAAGGGTAATAGAGATTGTGATACAAAGAGATCATACTAACCCACACAGTAATTACTGTTTCATACATGTATTGCAGAAGAGCTTTAGAGACTTAATAATAAAAATTAGGACTGTAATACTCATAATATTCTATCTTCAAAAGTTAGCAGAGTTTTAAATATTAAGAATAAAAAAAATGCTTAGGATTAGTGGGGCAAACATATTGTTTTTCTATACATTGAATGTAACAAAAAAACCCCTAGTATTTGACTGGCTAAATTGGGTCAACAGTGACAGTGAACATATTTAAGAGGGCATTTAAAGTTTAAGATTTATTGGGCAAGATCATGACATTCACAAGAAGATGATGGAGTCCAGGGCAGTATTTTTCAGGACTTCTTGATCCTTGAGAAGGTAAAAAAGGAAGAAATGGCGAAGTGCTTGTACTAGGAAAAACATGGCTTTGTGTGAAGACCAACATAAAGGTACCTTTCTACCAGTAATATTAATTTACTTTTCTCTGTATTGATGAAAAATTATTAATATTCTTGCCTATCTAGAAAAATATTTAAAGATGTTTATTTTAAATGTTTTCAGTGGTATTTTTATATCTTTAGAATAAAGAGAGAATAATTACTACAATTGTTTGCTAGTTGTAACATAATTAATACAAAATTCTTCATATCTTACCATTCCCTATTTTTTAAATTTTGAAATTGAAGATTATTTTCTGAGTTGAAGTCTAGTAAATGCAGCATATGTGCATTATCTTACTAATTAGTATTTTTATGTAAAAATGGATGTACCATATTTATCTTGATTTAAGATAGGAAAATCCCAGATGAGCTTCCTTGCTGTTTCTGTGCTTAAACAATGCAGAGAAAATGTCCTGGGATCTAATTTTCCCTCCTTGCTGAATTGTGGTCATGACAACCATCTGTACAAGGAAAAGCTTCACAGTATTGTCTTGTTCAAGGGTATCATTTTGATGTTATGTTGTGTGATACAATAAGGTAATGGCAAATAATACTGTGCAGCAGTTGGTGCTCTCATTGACACACACTGCTGACTTACACTTTTGGGTTTTGTGTATTTTGGTTTGCTTGTTTAATATTTATGTGGACATTGGGGCAACAAAAGTATAAAAATAAACACTAACTTGCAGAAAATACATTAACATTTGAGAGAAGGGCTAAGGGAAATGCCATTGTTCTGACTCTTCAAATTTCTCCATCTCCACTGGGTACCAGGGAATTTACATATTGAATATGAAATTTAGTTTTTCTCTGCTGTGCCAACAAGGCAAGACACTATTTTTAAAATCCAACACTTTGCTTTTGCAAAGTGTCTTTATGTCTTTATGGCAAGAGATTGGCCAACAGTATATGGACAAATATAAATATAAATATAAATATAAATATAAATATAAATATAAATATAAATATAAATATAAAGACAGAATTAGGTTGTTATTATTTAGCTTCTTTCTAAAACACAGCTATTTATAGGATGATGTAGAATAAAGCTGAACATACCTATTATAAAGCAGAATACAACATATAATAAAAGTCTTTTTTTCCCCCAAAACTTCTACACAAGAAAGCCCTTACTGACATTGCATGTAAAGTAATTTAATTTGGCTTTGGTCACTCTGTGCCTCAAAGTACAGACATAATATATGTGGAATTGAAAACACACAAGAAAAGACTGCTTAAGCTGAAATACTTTTGAGATATTAGCAGAAGACAAAAAAGAAAGTAAGTCAAGAAAGTTCTTCTAAAGGCATGACATACAGTCTTGTTGAATATGAATAGAAGAAATAACTGCTTGTATTACTTACTACTAGCACTAAATACAAAACAGACAAAGATTCTAACTTGCTCCAAATCAGACTAATCATGCACATCTCATAGTATAGTAACGGGAATGCTAGAAAAAGTTGTTTAAACATTCTAAATTGCAAAAGCCAGCAATTTTTACTATTGCTGTTGATTTTTTTGCCCCACATATGTCAATCATTAACAAAGATCCTCCTTCTGCAAATAGAGGTTTGCCAGTTTGAGCATTTTAAATGGAAAACCATTCATAAAGGAGCATTTGGATATTTCCAGTAATATTTCCAACCCTGTAATAATCTGGTCAGGCTGTGCAGAGGAATAATCAATGTTACGCTTTCTGCACATAATTCTTGTCCTGGAATACAAATTAGTGAACTTCAATTGCCTGCGTCTGTGTATCCCTCAGCCATTTGATTTACCTGATCCAGCTGATGGGCAGGAGTCCCACACCTGCTCTGGAATGGGGCTTCCTGACAGCTGGAAATTCAGTGACTTGCTAAAGTGATCAAAAAGGATGTTATAGTAGGAGTTACTAAATTAGGTTGGTGGGGGATGAGGTGTCTCTGTGGGAAGTATAGAGCTTGGAATCTTTCCAGCTCCCAGCAATAGCTGAATTTAAAGGAAACAGAGTTTAGATTTTTTTTTGTGTGTGTGTGTTTGGCTATGAGCTCATATTGTTCTTCTTGGATATTACAGGAGAATTATATGTAATCGAGGTTGTGGTAAAATACTCATAGTCTACTCTTTTTAGTAATAAGGCTACAGGTAACAAGCTTTGGGGGTGCATTCTGGCCTAACTAATGCAATCTGTGCAATAGCAAACAAATCAATTTGTCAAATCCTAAATATTCTTATATAATGTAGGGATTCCTAGTTGGTTTTTGTGCTGTCCTCACATAATGCTACTCCAGCAGCAGCTCTTAGCTTTGTGAAAAGTGGTGCTTTATGGGTAGGACGGATGCAGCTCTGCAATTCTGCAATGAAGTTCTGCAAACTCCTGCTGGGAACAATATTTTAAGGACAAGGAGCATAGAGATGGCATGTCTTCCTTGTCACAAGATTTTGTGTTGTGAGGGTTTGGAGCTGGTGGTGAAACAAACCATTTACATTCTAGGTGAGTGATTCTACTTTGACAAATTTTGATTAAATTAATTTTAAAGATACAGAAGGACAACAGGCTGGTAAGAACTTTCAAGTATGACACTAAAAAAGGAAGATGTGATGTAGCCAATTATTGATGTTTATTCTGTTGCTGACTAGAAAGTTTGCTTTTTAACTTAGCTGAACACTGGTTCTTACACAACAATTATGATTTGAAAAGAATTCGTATGTGTATATACTTCAGATTGAGTCTATTTTTTTTTCTCTTGCTGGTGACACTTTGCCTTCAGCACCAGCAGTACTTGACTGCTGTTCACCATACATGAAAATCTGTGAAGAGCAAACAGGGCCCTTTGTGTTGTCCACACTGTTTTTAGCAGACCATCATAACTCCTGAAGAGTGTCTAGTTAGTGCATCCAGTTAGAACTATCCCCTCAAACTTGTATTTAAAACAACTCTGAACAAGGGACTTTGATTATAAATACTACTTTTATTCTGATATAACCAGGAACTGGCCAGACTAAGCTGTACTCCAGTGCTCTGCCCAGGCTTCCCTCCCTGTGCCCCTTTCCAGGGATGGCTAACTGCTCCAGTACCTTAGTTTCAGTGGCTTATCCCAAAAGGGAAGTTGGCTTTGAGAACTTGGGCAATTTGAGCAGGAGACAGTTTGGAATCCTAAATTCACCATCCAGTCTTCTGAGTTCAGCCGTTCCTGAGAGTGACACCGGTTGGTGCTCGCAGTTGGTGAAATCTGATCCCGGGAGCACTTGCACGCCAGCGTTGCACAGGGCTGAGCTGCACACAGCAAAGGCCCCTACACGCTTAGGACAAGCTTTAGAGTGTTTATTACCCCGGTATGGGGCAATTGCTGTGCTTAACTATGCAGACCATAGAGACCGGCCCAGTACTGGAGTCTGAACAACTGCAAAACACAATAATGGGAAACAGAAAGGTATTTCCGGAATCAGAGAATTGTTAGTGCTGGAAGGGACCTCTGGAGATCATCTAGTCCAACCCTCCTGCCAAGGCAGGGTCACCTAGAGCAGGTAACACAGAATTGCGTCCAGCTGGGTTTTGAATTCATCTAGGAGGAGACTCCATGACCTCCTTATTCAGCCTGTTCCACTAGCTTAGCTAATACAGCTGCTGCTAAAAATTGGAACTGAGGTCCAGCTCATCTCCTAAAATGGCAGCATCCCGATGTCAGTGCAGAGGAGAACACTGTCCCGTCCGCTGCCCACGGACCGGCCGCGGCAGCCTCCGTGCTGGGCCGGGCCTCGCCTCGCCTCGCCAACCACCCGGGCAAGAACGCGGAACCAGGGTCATACACGGCAGGGCCGACCCCACCAAGTCGGGAAGCTCGCCCCCGAGGCCGGGCGGGGGTCCCGCGGGGCGGCGAAACCCGAGCGCTGCCGCATCCCCTCAGGTGCGGCGGGAACAATGAGCGGACAGCCGAAACGAGCCCCGGCGGCGCGCACAGATCCGGGCCGGGCGCGCACGCCCAAAGTAGTCCCTCTTTGTTCAGCAGCGGCAGAGCCCGCCCGCGCCCGTGTCCCTCCGCCGCCCCCGCCCCGCGCCCGCCC
>VZUI01057824.1:0-14570 GCA_013401135.1 Cettia cetti | reverse complement strand
GAGCCCCCCCCCCGCCGCTGCCGGTGTTGGTTTTGGCTCCCGGAGCTTTTCCATGACATCGGGGCCCCCCCCGGCCCCACCCCCGGCCGGGCCACCCGGGGACCCCCCTGGGGACAGGGGGTGACACTGCCACCCCCCCAAAGAGAGGGGGGGCCCTGCCCCCACCCCGGGACACGCTGGGGGGGGGTTTTCCTCTGCCCGGATAGTGGGGACCCCCCCATGGGCACGGGGACCCCCCCGTGGTGACAGTGACACCCCCGTGGTGACAGTGACACCCCCGTGGTGACAGTGACACCTCCCTGGCTGCGGTGACACCGCCAGGTCCCAGGGGACACCCCCAGCCACAGCGACCCCCCGGTGACCTTGGGGTGTCCCGCGAGTCGCAGCTCCTGGGGGGTGGCGGCAGCGAGGCTGACCCTCCGCCGTGCCCCGGGGTTTGGGGGTCCCGCAGCCTCGTCCCTGGGGGTGCCGGGGCTCCGTGCGGAGCTCATTGGGGCTGGGGGTGCCGGGGCTCTGTGCGGAGCCCCCCGGAGCTGTGCGGAGCCCCCCGAACCTCGGGCAGAGGCTCCCGCACAGGTGCCGGTGCCCCCCGGTCCCCGCTCTCAGCTGCGGTTCCTCCCCGGTGCGGAGGATGAGTCCCCGGAGGGCCCGCAGCGCCTCGGGGATGTCGCCGTGACCTGGCAGCGCTCCGTGCTCCCGGCCAAGGTCCACACGTGGCTGTGGGTGCCGCTGCTCGGGCTCGGCTCCCTCCCGTTCCTGGCCTGTCCCGGTGCCGGGAAGTGCGGGAGCAGCTCCGAAGGGGTGCGAGAGGAGGAGGCAGCAAGGAGATAACGGCTCCGTGGTTTTGTGGGTTGGTTTATGCAGTTTGTTTCCTTGCGTACATTCGCTGTAATTCTCCGAGTCTCAGGTGTGCGTCAGCTGCCCCCGTCCCACGCTGGAAACTCGGGCTGGCTGCTCAGTCTGGGAGAGCTGCTCCTCCCTGCCAGGTGTTGGTCGTTTCTGGGTGTGGAAATAACCGGGTCACCTTCCATCTGTCTCGGGGAGCAGGGCTGGGTGGGCAGGGCAGGCCGGGCTCCCGTGCCCAGCTGAGCCCAGAGCATCTCCCGGCTCCAGGGCGTGGGGTGGGACCGAGCTGGTCTGACCTGCTCGGGGGTGGGCAGGTGCCCTGTCCTGGTGTGACAGGAGAGGAGCCCAGGTCACCCCTGCCTTTATCCTCTCATGGGGTGGGCAGGAGTGGGGCAGAGCAAGGAGGGAGGGATCCCACAGGGAGGAATCACACAGGGATGGATCCTGCAGGGGAGGAATCCCAAAGGGGAGGAATCCCCCAGGGATGGATCATACAGGGGAGGAATCCCCCAGGGCTGGATCCCACAGGGGAGGAATCCCTCAGGGATGGATCCTGCAGGGATGGATCCTACAGGGAGGAATCCCCCAGGGCTGGATCTCACAGGGGAGGGATCCCACAGGGACGGATCCCTCAGGGGTGGACCCGCTGTGCTGTCCCCCAGGGTGACCCCACCAGGTCCCTGCAGGGGACAAGGTTTTCCAGGTCCTGGACCTGGTGGTGCTGGTGCCAGCAGAGGAGCAGGGTGCTGTGGGAAGTGGTCAGCAGGGTGGAATCAGGGAATAAAGCCTGGAAAAGCTCTCTGAGGTCATCCAGTCCAACCATTCTCCAGCCCCTGTCTGTCTGCACTGCTTTGGGGCGTTGTGTCAGTGTGGCAGCACCTGGAAGGGCTGTGAGAGTCAGTGAGCAGGTGGGGGGCTCACCACCCTGCAGGGTGTCTGTGCATGGAACAAAACCAGATGTCAGCCCCAAAACCACCCAAAAGAATCCATCAGGATCCCGTCTGCCCCACAGGAACCAGCCCAGCTCGAAGCCCCACATCAAAGGCACGACCTCAATGGCAGGAACTGCTCCCAGCACGGGGCCAGGCTGCTTCCGTGTCCTTCAGGGAGGAGCAGGAGGAGGATGAGCCCGGGGCTGTTGGAAGGAGCCAGGGGTTTGGTGGGGGCAGAACAAGAGCCCCATTGTTCGTTGTGGGAGGGCCTGGAGAGCAGCAGTGTGGGGCAGTGACCTCGTGATGTGCTGCTCAGGGCTGGTTGGGCTCCAGGGAACATTGCCCTGGCTGCTGGGCCTGCTGTGATGCCAGGCTCAGCCGGGGGGCTTTGAGCCTGCTGAGCCTGCAGCTGGTGTCAGGGAAGCTGCTGGGGCTGCATGTGAGCTCAGGTGGGCAAGGAGGCCACAGCACCTGGCTTGTGTCAGCCCCAGCGTGGCCACGGGGCCCAGGGCAGTGCCCAGCCCCCTGTGCTGAGCCCAGCCTGAGCCCTGGGGCCGGTTTGGGGTCCCCAGTGCAGGGCAGGGAGGGGCTGGAGCACTGGGAGAGGCTGGGGGGGCTCAGCCTGGAGCAAAGGAGGCTCAGGAGGAACCTCCTTGGTCTCCACACCTGCCCAGGTGAGGGTCAGGCTCTGCTCCCAGGCAACAGGATGAGAAAAAAAAATCTTCCAGGGGATGTTTAAGTTGGGTTTTAGGGAGAATTGCTTCATGGAATCCATGCCCACGTGCTTTATGTGTGCTCACAGAGCTTTGTGTGTGCTCTGGGTAAATGAATTGGAGACATTTCCTGTGCTGGGCGTGGGTCCTGCCCCCAGCCCAGCGGCTGCTGGGGCAGATAAGGGGCCCTGTGCTGCCCCCACCCAGGCTGGGTCAGATACTGGGGTGGGTGCACAACGAGCATCCCCCAGCATCTCCCTCCTCACTTTATCCTGCAGTGAAGCTCTGGTGGGACTCTCTGCCGGGGTAAGGTCGTTCCTCCTGGATCACATTTTGGAGAAAAGTTGGCTTCTTGCTAAACTTTAGTGTTGTTTTTTGTTTTGTTTTGTTTTTTTTTAATGGAAACTGTGAGATTTGGTGCTTAGAAAAGAAGGAAGATTACGTGTGAGGGGTCAGAGCTGGAATTCACTTAAACTGAATCCCTGCTTGATTGCTTTTACATCCTCACTGGAGCAATATTCCCTCGTTTTATGGAACTCTCCCCTTCGAAGCTGATGGAATTTGACAGAGGATTTGGTGCTTTACAGGCCAGAGTTCATCACTGGGGGGCCTTGGCTTGTCCTTGGGGGGGTTGAGCTCCTGGGGCCCTGAGGGTTCCTGCTTATCCCCAGCCCCATTCCAGATCCTGAATTTAAACCCAGACTGTGATGAAGGAGTTAAAGCTGCCCTTACCCCACTGCCAGGGGGGCTGAGAGGGGCTTGGGGAGTGCTGGAGGGGTTTGAGGGGCCCCAGGGAGGATTTGGGAGTGCTGGAGGTGCCGGGAAGGAGGGGTGAGATGTGGTTTCCACAGCAGGGGAATTCCCCACTTGTTTCCTGGGCCGGAGGAGTTTCCCAATCAGCTCCAGCTGCCTCTGGACAGTCCTGCCATGCATGGACAGAGCAGTGTTGGAGTCCTAGAAATTTAGAATTTGGGGTTTTAGTGTGTGATAATACCTATGAGTCAAGATAGAGAGCACTGGGAGTTGTCTTTGTCCTTCTTCTCCTTCTTCTTCACAAATCCAAGTAGTTTTCTATAACTGAGTGAAAGAATTCCACATTATGGGTTTTGAGTGATCATAATTATATTAGAAGCATAAATAATATAGATGATAACTGTTTATTAGATAATTAGGACTTAAATAGCTTTGAATAGACATCATTTTAGCCCATTTTCCTGACTTGTTAGAGAGAGCTCACTTCTCCTTAGTTTGTAATAGATAAAGATAATAAATTTCAAAGTGAGACTTCAAAAGCAACATCTCCTAAGTTTTATTTAGAACAAGACAAAAAGCCAAGCACACCCACAGAGCAGGGGAACTTTCTTAGCAGGCCCCAGCCTCAATTCCCCCTCCCACCCCTGCTGAGCCCCTCAGAGCTGGAGCTGAGCTCAGGACGTGAATTCACTCTGAGCTTCCTCAGAGCTGAGAAAGAGCCTGGGAAGCGAATCTGTCTCTGCCCCCTGCCCTCCTGCTCTCCAGCCTGACAGGATTTTTCCCTTTTCCACAGCCAATGTGTCCAGAGTGAAGCAGTTCCCAGAGCAGGGGAAGGGCTCCACCATGGGGAACTCGGACATGGAGCGGAAGGCGTCCTACGGTGAGGCTGCCTCAGGAAAAGGGGCACAGGGGGGGCTGCCCTCATCACCCTCCTTCCTTCCTCAATTCCCTGCTTGGTTGGGGTGCTGGGAAGAGCCTCGGGGTGCCAGGCTGAGCCCTGCAGGAGGTTGGCAGCACCCCGGGGTCACTCAGCCTGGCTGAACCAGCCAAACCAGCCCGGCCCGGGCAGGTATGTCCTGGAAGAAATCTCCTGAGCAGGGATCTCTGCACACCTGGGCAGCCCCAAATCCCTTATGTAAACGAGGCCCCGGCAGGTTCTGGGAGGCCGGGAAAAGGAGGAGCCCGGTGGTGATGCAATAGGAGCTGGGCAAAGAGCTGCCCTGAGAGCCCTGAGAGCCCAGAGGGCTGCGAGGCTCCAGGGGAAGGGAAATGCCCCAAGGGAAGAGCGGGAGTGAGTCTGGGATTGAGTGGGGTTGGGAGAGAGTATGGGATTGTGTGGGACTGGGAGAGAGTTATGGGATTGTGTGGGATTGTATGGGATTGGGAGAGAGTGTGGGTTTGTGTGGGGTTGGGAGAGAGTGTGGGTTTGTGTGGGACTGGGCGTGAGTATGGGGTTGTGTGGGATTGGGAGAGAGTGTGGGATTGTGTGGGACTGGGAATATGGGATTTTGAGTGAGTGTGGGATTGAGTGGGATTCGGAGTGAGTATGGGATTGTGTGGGACTGGGAATATGGGATTGTGAGTGAGTATGGGATTGTGTGGGACTGGGAATATGGGATTGTGAGTGAGTATGGGATTGTGTGGGACTGGGAGTGAGTATGGGATTGAGATTTTGCTGGAGGTGGTGGGGGTACAGGGTGGGCATGTGGTGACCCTGCACGTTTCCCTCACTCCTGACGTTTGGAAACCCCTGGAGCTCCCTCAGTGCTGGCTGTCCCTGTGGGAGCTCTGTGGTGTCTCCTGACTGTCCCTTGCTTTCAGATGTTGGATTTCCAGGGGATCCAGCCAGGAGGGTCTGGGATAATGGTGCAGGAGCAGTCCCAGCTTTCCCTGGGATCTGCCTCCTCCAGCCCCAGTTATCATTTCAGGGACACTGCTCTGCCTTCACTCCACATCAGCCCCCAGGAAGGGGTTTTTTAAAATTCATTGGGATAAATAAATCCCTGGCTCCAGCCTGGAACTGGGTGGGAGAGGAGATTCTAGGAAGGCAGCGGGGCTCCATGGGGTGCAGCAGTGTGGGATATTTTAATTTAATTACCTCTTTATCATCTAATTAGCATCAACTGCGCTGGCTTGTTCTGTTGTACCTGTGGGGCTCACCAGCCCCCGTCAGGATTTTTTGCCTTTCCAGGGATTCTCACTCCTCCCATTCCCTCTCTCCCTGCAGAGGATGTCTCTGGGGAGTCTGGGGGTCTCGGGGGGGTCGTCAGCACCATCTCCAGCAGCAGGAGCCCCCTGCAGCCCCCCGAAGCTGACGATGGGGAGCCCTTCACCACCTACTTTGACAGCAAGATCCCCATCCCCGAGGATGAGACGGTGAGTGGGAAAACCCCGCTGGAAAAATCTGCCTCAGACACCCCCCTGAGTCATCCCCACGGGCACCAGTTCCCCTCCCAGCCTGGCCTGGAGATGGATATTTGGGAGGGAAGGGGGGCTGGGAAGGGTGGAAAAGGACGGGAGGGGTCTCCCGTGGTTTGGGGGGTGTGGGGTCCGTGTTAATGATTGAGCCCAGGGGGTTTGGCTCCTGCCTGGAGCAGTCAAAGAGCAGGGAGAGGCCTTGTCCTACCCCAGGGAGGGACCCGGGCTCTTTGTTCCCTTATCAGGGAGCAGCAGCTCTGGCTGGCCTCGTGACACCGTCCCCGTGTGCCCTCCAGGGCCTCTTGGCTGGAGCCCCCAATTTCAGCTGCCAGCAGGGAGGGTCCTGCTCCCCCCGGGCTTCCCTGGGCTGAGCTGTCCCCGAGCCTGGCCTGAACCCCTCAGCCTGGAGCAGAGCTGCAGGGTCTGGGGTGCAGCAAGGAGCAGGCAGGACTTTTAGGGCGAGATAAGGGAATAGCTGAATGTTCCTGATGGGGTTAAAGAGCAGGCTGAGCCCCTCTGTGCTGTGCCAGAGAGGGGGTTCACCCCGCTCCCCCATTCCTCCCCTCTCCTGCAGCATTCCTGCTTCAGCTTCCGCAAGCTGTGGGCGTTCACGGGGCCGGGCTTCCTGATGAGCATCGCCTACCTGGACCCCGGCAACATCGAGTCTGACCTGCAGTCCGGGGCTGTGGCAGGCTTCAAGGTGGGTGCAGACCAGCTCTGAGGGGTTTATCTTCTTTTTTCTTTTGTTAGAGCCAGGATTAATGCTCAGGAGATGCAGTTTTGGTGTTTGGATTCAGATGTTTATTAATTCTTATCTACAGTACAATCTCACAAGTTGTGAGTTCTGACTAACAAGGTGAAAAATGGCTCTGGCTCTTAACACTTTCCAAGGTTTTTTAAGCATAAATTGTCCAATAATGAGGTGACACTTAATTTTTTTTTTTAATTTTTAACCCAAACACCCATGGTCTGCCATGGTTTTTTCTTACCTAATTACAAACCACCACCCAAACCCGTGAAGAAGATGGGGAAAGATTTAGCCCCTAAATCCTCCATCTTGCTTTATAGATATTACTCTAAACTATATTTTGTTGTTTACTTTAAACATTATTACTAAAGTAGATATTACTAGTTTAAAGCCTTAAATTCTATTTAAGCTATCACACACTTCTGTTCAAACTCCACACCTGCAATCACTCAGTTTTGGAAGCCTGTCCCACGGCCTCAGGTCAAATGGGGTGCTTGCTTGTAGTGCTTTATTTTAGCACAGAAAGCCCCAAAATTCTCAGTTTCCAGGGTTCCAGCAGTCAGCAATGTCCCCTGGGGGCTGGTGGTGGGGGTGGGAGCACCCCAGAGGGGAGGGAGAGCAGGAGGCTCTCAGATCCTGTCCTTGTGTCCTTTTGGATCCATCCCACGCCAGTTCTGGCCACGTAACTGCCTCAAAACCCATCCAAAATGCAGATTTCCAACAGCCTGTGCTGCCCAGAGCTGTGGGGTTTGGGGGGCACCCAGGGCTCCCCGTGTCCCCCCACCCACTGGTGTCCCCGTGTCCCTCAGCTGCTGTGGGTGCTGCTGCTGGCCACTGTCATCGGGCTGCTGCTGCAGAGGCTGGCAGCACGGCTGGGCGTGGTGACAGGGCTGCACCTGGCCGAGGTCTGCAACCGCCAGTACCAGAAGGTGAGGCCCCAGGGGGGCTGGGATGGGTGGGTGACAGTGCCCTGGGGTCCTAAGTGTGCCTGAGATGGGTGGGTGACACTCCCCAGGGTCCTTAGTGTGGCTGGGGTGGGTGGGTGACACTGCCCAGGGGGGCTGGGGACAGTCCTGGGGGTTTGGGGAAGACTGGGGACCCCCCAATGTCCCTGGTGGTGCCATGAGGGCCCGTTAAGGGCCTGGCTGTTTGTGGGGCTGTTTTGGGGTCTCTTGGTGCTCTCCTGGCTTGGGAAACACAAGGAGGGAGCAGGGGGATGGGAGGAGTAAAATCAGGGATTTCAGCGGCCTCCCAGCACAGGAATGCTGAAACAATCCCAAGGAATTATGAGGAGAGAAGCGGCCCTTTAGGTCAAAACCATTTCCTGCTTGGGAATTTTTGGGTTTATGTAAGGAAGGTCTGCTGATGATGAGTGAGGCTGGCCTGGACACGGGCACTGGGGACATTTGGGATTGTCCCATCCCTGTGGGTTAGGAAAGGCACTGGGGACATTTGGGATTGTCCCATCCCTGTGGGTTAGGAAAGGCACTGGGGACATTTGGGATTGTCCCATCCCTGTGGGTTAGGAAAGGCACTGGGGACATTTGGGATTGTCCCATCCCTGTGGGTTAGGAAAGGCACTGGGGACATTTGGGATTGTCCCATCCCTGTGGGTTAGGAAAGGCACTGGGGACATTTGGGATTGTCCCATCCCTGTGGGTTAGGAAAGGCACTGGGGACATTTGGGATTGTCCCATCCCTGTGGGTGTTCCCATCCAGCCCCTGCTCTGACCTGGAACATCTCCCCACGCTCATTCCTGGTTTATCCACGCATGCAGATCTCACAATTCCCTCTCCTGTATCCAGGGCAGGGACTGGGGTGGCACAGGTGACCCAGATCCTCCCAGGATTGCCACAGGAGCTGCTCCAGAGCAGCCCTAAGTGCTTCCCACACCAGGGCAGGGTGATGATCCCATTCTGAGAGGTTTTTATCTTCTTTTCTTCCTGTTAGAGTCAGAATTAATGCTCAGGAGATGCAGTTTTGGTGTTTGGATTCAGATGTTTATTCATTTTTATCTATAGTAGTCTCACAAGTTGTGAGTTCTAACTAACAAGGTGAAAAATGGCTCTGGCTCTAACTCTTTCCAAGGTTTTTTAAGCATAAATTGTCCAGTAACGAGATGAGACCTAGATTATTTTTATTTTTAGCCCAATAACCAAACACCCATGGTCTGCAATGTGGGTTTTTCTTACCTAATTACAAACCACCACCCAAACCCATGAAGACAAAGGTGAAAGAAAGACTTAACCTATGCCCTAAATCCTCCATCTTTCTTTATATATATTACTATATCCTAAAGCCTTAAACTCTTAAGTTTTTCACCCTGTGATATCACACACTTTGTTCAAACTCCACACCCATAATCACTCAATTTTGGAAGCCTTTTCCACGGCCTCAGGTCAAATGTGGTGCTTGCTTGAGGGCACAGAAAGCCCAAAATTCTCAGCCTCCAGGGCTCCAAGCCCATTCCTGCATGCAGGATCCCCACAGCCCCAGGGGATAAGCTGTTTCTCCCTGTTTTTGATGGCCCTGGGTGTTTCTTTCCCCCCCAGATCCCTCGGATCATCCTGTGGCTGATGGTGGAGCTGGCCATCATCGGCTCCGACATGCAGGAGGTCATCGGCTCCGCCATCGCCATCAACCTGCTCTCCGTGGGGAAGTGAGCTGGGCTTTGTGTGGGGAGCGAGGGAGGAAGGGAAACCCTGTGCCAAAACCTCCCTGATTTCCTGTAAATGCCCCCAGATCAGCGCTGAGGATGTGACTCACCCTGGCTGGCCGAGCCCTCGCTGCCAGCTCAGCCCCCAGGGGGGCAGCCACAGGGGCTGGGGTTGGTTTTGCTTCTGACTGTTACAAAATCACAGAATTCACAGAAATTCCCAGGTTGGAAGAGAGCTTTTGAGATCATCCAGTCCAACCCATGCCCTGACACCTCACCCATGGCACTGAGTGCCACATCCTGGGTTTTTTTTAAACACATCCAGGGATGGTGACTGCACCACCTCCCTGGGCAGACCATTCCAGTATTTTATTATTCTTCCTGTAAAAAACTTTTTCCTGATATCCAACCTGTATTTCCTGTTGCTCAGCTTAAGGCTGTGTCCTCTGGTTCTGTCAATGCTACCTGGAGGAAGAGACCAACCTCACCTGAGCACAACCACCTTTCAGGGGGTTGAAGAGTGATAAAATCACCCCTGAGTCTCCTTTTCTCCAAGCTGAACAACCCCTTGTGAATTGGGGTGCAGCTCCTGCCAAACCCCACATTCCATAAAGGACTTTGGGCTGGGAAGGCAGGAAAGGGACTCATGACCCCAAGGTGTCCCATGGAGGCAGGACACAGCCCTGTGTTCTGTAAGAACCCCCAGACACACAGCTCCACCCCAAAAGAAGCCTGAAATGAAAGGGGTTTGGAGCTGAGGGTGGGCACTGACCCCGCTGTCCCCACAGGATCCCGCTCTGGGGGGGAGTGCTCATCACCATCGCCGACACCTTCGTCTTCCTCTTCCTTGACAAATATGGTAATTCCTGCTTTGGGCTTCTGGGAGCTGAATCTGGGATGGAGCATTTCTCAGCTGACAATGGGGCTTTTCCTCCCTGCAGGCCTGAGGAAACTGGAGGCGTTTTTTGGGTTTCTCATCACCATCATGGCCCTGACCTTTGGATATGAGGTACCAGGGGACACTGAGGGGCTGGAGCGTGTCCAGAGCCAGGAATGGAGCTGGGGACGGGGCTGGAGCACCAGGAGGGGCTGAGGGAGCTGGGGAAGGGGCTCAGCCTGGAGAAAAGGAGCTCAGGAGGGACCTTGTGGCTCTCCACAACTCCCTGACAGGAGGGGAAACAGCCAGGTGGGGGTCAGGCTCTGCTCCCAGGCGTCAGGATGAGGGGAAATGTCCTCCTTGGGGGGGTTTGGGGTGGATATTGGGGAGAATTCCTACCTGGAAAGGGCTCTCACGCTGGTACAGGCTGCCCTGGGCAGGGAGGGGTCCCTGGGTGGGTGTGGCACATGCTGAACCCCAAAGATCCCAGAGCCTTTTCCAACCTTAGCAATTCCACGATTCAACGCCGCAGTCCCTCTCCTGTGCTGGAACAGCACCAAACACGGGGATGGACACCTAAGATTTGAGTCAGCATCGTGGCTTTGCTCTGAAGCACCCCCAAATTCCCTGTTTCCCTGTCCCTGTGCCCAGTATGTCACGGTGAAGCCCAACCAGAAGCAGCTGCTGCAGGGGCTCTTCATCCCCTACTGCAAGGACTGTGGCACACCACAGCTGGAGCAGGCCGTGGGCATCGTGGGCGCCGTCATCATGCCCCACAACATGTACCTGCACTCTGCCCTGGTCAAGGTGAGCACCAGGGGGCCAGGAGGGGAGCCTGGGCTGGGAAAACACCCTCAGAGGAGCCTGGGGGTGTCGTGGGGGTGTTGCTGTCTGGAGAGGCTGCCTGGAACAGAGTTAAAGGAATAAAGTGGGTATTTATTAAAAATCAATCAAAGGATGCACCTTGGGTAGTGCAAGAGCCAGGGCTACACCCAAGATGGACCAAAGATGGACCCTGAGACAGGAGTTTTCACACTTTTTAAAGTTTTGGTCCGTTTTGGTCCATTTTGGTCCATATTGGGGTTCATTGTCCAATTGCAGCTTCAGGTGATGCAGTCCCACCCTCCCAGTTTGCTGTCCTCAGTTCCCTGTTGTTAATAATCTTTGGAAAAGGATTGATATGTCTAATTAATCTGTGAGGAGAACTTGTTAACACTTTATGTGAAGTTCAGAGTTATAAACTAATGCAGAATCTGGAAAATGTGAAAGCTAAAGGGGCTGGAGAGAGTTAAAGGAATAAAATGGGAATTTATTAAAAATCAATTGAAGGATGCACCTTGGGCAGTGCAAGAGCCAGGGCTACACCCAAGATGGACCCTGAGTCAGGAGTTTTCACACTTTTTAAAGTTTTGGTCCATTTTGGTCCATTTTGGGGTTAATTGTCCAATTTGCAGCTTTAGGTGATGCAGTCCCACCCTCACGGCTTGCTCTCCTCAATTCCCAGTTGTTTATAATCTTTGGAAAAGGATTAATATGTCTAATTAATCTGTGAGGAGAACTTGTTAACACTTTATGTGAAGTTCAGAGTTATAAACTAATGCAGAATCTGGAAAATGTGAAAGCTAAAGGGGCTGGAGAGAGTTAAAGGAATAAAATGGGAATTTATTAAAAATCAATTGAAGGATGCACCTTGGGCAGTGCAAGAGCCAGGGCTACACCCAGGATGGACCCTGAGTCAGGAGTTTTCACATTTTTTAAAGTTTTGGTCCATTTAGATGTTGGGATTCATTGTCCAGTTACAGCTTCAGGTGATGCAGTCCCACCCTCCCCGTTTGCTCTCCTCAGTTCCCTGTTGTCCATAATTTTTGGGCCTGAGGCTGCAGTGGTGTCCTTGGGCTGGAAAAGGATTGTTTTGTGTGACTGAGCTGCGAGGAGCACTGGCTAACACTTCATACCAAGTTCAGAGTTACAAACTAATTCAGAATCTGGAAAATGCAAGAGCTCAAACTGCAGGCCTCGTGTGGGCTCCTGCGTGGCTGCAGCCAGCTCTGGTGCCAGGGGTTCACACCGGGTCCCTGTCCCCACCCTGCCCCTGTGCCCCCAGTCCAGGCAGGTGAACCGTGCAGACAAGAGGGAGGTGCGAGAGGCCAACAAATATTTCTTCATCGAGTCGTGCATCGCGCTCTTCGTCTCCTTCATCATCAACATCTTCGTGGTGACCGTCTTCGCCGAGGCCTTCTTCAACAAGACCAACGCCGACGTGGTGGGTGGGACTGGGACAGACTGGGATGGGCTGGGGCTGGCTGGGAGCTGCAGAGGGATGAGGGCAGTGCCCACCCCGCTGTGGGGTCAGTTTGGGGGCCCTCGTGATGAGCCTTGAGGGGTTGGAGCTGGGGAAGGGTTTGGAGCAGCAGCAGAGGTTGAGGGGGCTCAGCCTGGAGGAAAGGAGGCTCAAAGGGGTTTGGGACAGCCAGGTGGGGGTCAGGATGAAACAAAAAGGCCTCCAGGGGAGGTTTAGGTGGGGTTTTAAGGAAAATTCCTTCATGGAAAAGCTGCTCAGGCCAGGGGTGGAGTTCCCATCCCATGGGAGGATTTATCAACTGTGTGGCAGTGGCACTTAGAGCCAGGGTCAGTGGTGGCCTTGGCAGTGCTGAGCTCACTGCTGGGGCCAGTGATCCCAGGGGATTTTCCATCCCAGCCCAGTCCCTTATTCCCACCCCTCCGTGCCCTTGCAGAGCCAGGTCTGTGCCAACTTCAGCGGCCCCCACTCATCCTCACTCTTCCCCAACAACAACCAGACCCTGGAGGTGGACATCTACAAGGGGGTGAGTGTCCCTGGGGAGCACAGCTTGGGGACTGTGGCCCTGCCTGGTGTCCCCAGGGGTGACAGCCACGTCTGGGGCAGCCCAGTGACCCTGCCTGGTGTCACCAGGGTGGGGACAGCCACATCTGGGACAGCCCAGTGGCCCTGCCTGATGTCCCCAGGGGGTGACAGCCACATCTGGAGCAGCCCAGTGCCTGGTGGCAGCTGCTGCTTCTGGATAAACTGGGAGCACTGGGGCTGGGACCAGCAGAAGCAGAGTGGGGGTGAGGAGGCCCAGGGGTCCTTGAGCTGCCATCTTTTCCTCCTGGGTGTTGCTCCTGCTCCTCCCCACGCTCCGTGGGGCCGGGCTGACGGGGCTCTCCCTGTCCCTGTCCTGTCCCCTCCCTGTCCCTAACCTGTCCCCTGTCCCTTGTCCCTGTCCCTGTCCCCGTTGCAGGGCGTGGTCCTGGGCTGTTACTTCGGCCCTGCTGCCCTCTACATCTGGGCCATCGGGATCCTGGCGGCCGGGCAGAGCTCCACCATGACGGGCACCTACTCGGGCCAGTTCGTCATGGAGGTAACGCAGCCCCTGCTCCTCCCTGCTCCCTCCTGCTCCTCCCTGCTCCTCCCTGCTCCCTCCCTGCTCCTCCCTGCTCCTCCCTGCTCCCTCCTGCTCCTCCCTGCTCCCTCCCTGCTCCTCCCTGCTCCCTCCCTGCTCCCTCCCTGCTCCCTCCCTGCTCCTCACCCCCTGCACTCCTCACTCTTCGTACTCCCAGCTCCTCACTTCTTGACTCCCTGCTCCTCTCTCAGTGCTCCTCACTCATTTCCTACCCGTCTGCTCCACACTCAGAGCTCCTCACTCTTCACTGGGCACTTCTGACTCTCTTACTCCTCACTACATTCTCCTTACTCTGCATTCCTACTCCTTATTCCCTTATTCCTTACTCCTAACTCCTGGACTCTTTACTCCTCTCTCAGTACTCCTTACTGATCTACTTCTCACTCCGTACTCCTTCTCCTCACTGCCTTCTCCTTGCTCTGCATTCTGTCCTGCTTACTCCTCTGTACTCCTCCCTTACTCCTCACTCCCTCCTCGCCCCTGCTGCTCTGTACCCCCACCCAGAGCTTCCTATACCTGTACTGCTGCTCCTGTACTACTCACACCTTACTCACAGCCTCCCTGTGCCCCCTCAGGGCTTCCCAAACCCGCGCTGGTCCTGTACTACTCATGCTTTACTCACACTTTACTCAAGGCTCCCTGAACCTGCACTGGTCCTGTACTACTCACTCCTTACTCCCTCCTTACTCCCAGCCTCCCTGTGCCCCCTCAGGGATTCCTGAACCTGCGCTGGTCCTGTACTACTCACACTTTACTCACACTTTACTCCCTCCTTGTGCAGGGCTTCCTGAACCTGCGCTGGTCCTGTACTACTCACACTTCACTCACTCCTTACTCACAGCCTCCCTGTGCCCCCTCAGGGCTTCCTGAACCTGTGCTGGTCCTGTACTACTCACACTTTACTCACACTTTACTCCCTCCTTGTGCAGGGCTTCCTGAACCTGCGCTGGTCGCGCTTTGCCCGGGTGCTGCTCACGCGCTCCATCGCCATCACCCCCACGCTCTTCGTGGCCATCTTCCAGGACGTGGAGCACCTGACGGGCATGAACGACTTCCTCAACGTGCTCATGAGCCTGCAGGTGAGCAGAGCCCCAGGTGAGCAGAGCCCCGGGCCCAGGTGGATCTGTTGCCTTAGAAAGAGGACCTGGAACAGAGACTGGACAGAGCTAGAGAATGAAGCAGGTCTTTATTGAAAAGCCTCCAG
>VZUI01057823.1:0-17620 GCA_013401135.1 Cettia cetti | reverse complement strand
AAAAAAAAAAAAAAAAAAAAAAAGTTTATTTTTTTTTATTTATTATTATTTTATAACTTTAGTCAGTTTTCACAGAACCACAGAATGGACGAGGTTGGAAAAGACTTTTGCTATCATCAAATCCAACCTATGTTCGCTTTTACCTCCGGGCAAGGGAATTAGAGTTTCTTTGCATGGACATTGTCTCAAAGGACTGAGAGTAGCACAGAAGATACTCAAGATAACACCCATCAACGGCTATTAATGAACAACCAGCTCCAAACAACACCCCTGGGGTGCTGGGAGACACCTGATCTGGGAAGGAAGAGATAAGAATGAGGACCTAATTAGCATCAGAAGCGATCTGTAACCAATAGGAAACCAAACACTAAGAACTACGTAACTAGGAACCAATGAACACTGAACCCTGTGCACTTTGACTGCATAAAATTTGTGAAAAATCCAGTAAAATCCGCGTCTCACGGAATTATTTTTCTCTGCACGCCTGGGCTATGCATAGATGAAATGATTTCTGTGGTACAATCTGGCTAGAACAATATCCTGGCCAGAAAGAAAGTAATGCCTTGGTTCTTTAATACTAAAAATATTGTTGGAGGGTTTTCGCTTTTCCGCAGCTTCGGTGAGAAAGGGACAGGGATGCTGAAAGAATTCTGCTTCCTCCACAGAAAGGGAGCGAGCCTCACTGCTCAGCAGCGCCAGCCTGCTCCCTCACATACACGCACAGGGAATCAGCAGCAAACCCTGCTGATTCAACACGAGCAATATGGATATTCTCACTTCTATTTTCTTCTCTTTTGGCTTTACACCTCTTTTTCCCCGCCAGACTAAGGGATTAAACAGCAAAACCTGCTGAGCGGGGGAAATTCCCCTTTGTGCAGAGGCTCCCATGAGCCATCGCATAAATTGCCCGATTAAGGAGGATTTGAGTCGAACCCCCAGTTCCCCTTGCTTGGACAATCACAGATTCCCACAAATCTCCAGCTCTGGCCCACACGGCCCCATTCTTCAAGGATCTCCAGGTAAATGAAACAAGTAATTCCTTCTTTGCTGTCCTGTTTAAAAATTTTTCTTGCCCTGCAGTCCTCTCAAAGATCAAAATGCCTGGGCTGGCTTTTGTTGGATTTAGCAATCCTAGCACTGCAGTCTTCTCCTATTTGAATAGAAGATACCAAGATTTAACGACTTTCTACAGGTTTTGCTTGAGAAGAAAGATGTCCCTGAAAGCTGATTGTATTTACTCGAGGATCCATGACCCAGAACTTCACTAATAAATATGTTTATCAACTGCATATGGATATTCCTTTCCTGGTATCATTTTTATTCTTATTCAACTTATCAACTAGCCCCATTATCTCATCTTCATGATTCAAACACTCTTGGAACATGATGTGTTTGAAAATGTACTAAAGCCAATGTACTAAAGAACAGGGCCACTTAAAACTAGTTCTCATGCCATGCCCTTAATTTACTGTAATATAAAAAAATTTACCTTTCCTTCTGTTCTAAATGAGGTTCATGATCAGTTCACAACTCCTCTCATTACATTCATATGCATGACATTACTGCATTTGTAATAATGCTAAATGACACAGCTTCCAGCACGAAGAAGAAATTGCCTCCCACTCTCACACAGGAACCAATTTCTACAGTGTCCATTAGAAGGCATTAAATTTTGGTACCAGCACATTCACAATCCCTGAATTATCTGTAGATTAGATCATCTGAAAAACGTGTAATGAATCTGCTCTCATGCAATTTAGAAAACTTAGCAGACTTCTAAGATTTCTTCATCATCAAAACATCTTTGTAGTTTGGCTAAGACATTATCCCAAGATGTTACTGAATTACTGATCACATTTATCCCTGCAAATGGATTTAACTCCTAAAGCAGCTCATTGCAGAGTCCCACAGGCATCAGTGGTTGTATTTAGCTTGGACTTCCAACAAACCACAGACTGAACAACTCTGCATCCTGTAATTCTGGTGACAGAAATTGTACATTAGAGCACACTTCAGTTTTGTCACTGTTCCAACAGCGCCGTCAAACTAAGAGAGATTTTGACTTCAGAAAGTCAAATTATGGAAGGGAAATTGTTATCTAAGAGGTCTATAATAGATACCTTGATGAAGAGTACCCCCTATGTTACTACATTATACACGTTCTGACAAAAGCATGACAAACCTTTCTGACAAATTATAGAGAATGGTCATTATGGAAAAGTCTTTGCCTCACAGGAATTCAAATGCATCTCCTGGTGACATTATACCTACTGCCTCTTCAATAGCTCTCAGCTCAATTCCCAGCTTTCCTCTTACTGATGATAAACAGTGACTGCAATAGCACAAATAACACAAAACCAGAGCAGCACTCTCTGGCTGCTGGAAAATTGCAAATGGAAAATAAGAGCATATCTACGCAGAGACAGGCTGAGAGATAGAACAGGGGTTCAGACAGAGCACAAACGTAGCAGATAAAGTGCGTCAGTAATTTAGGTTTATTTTTCAATAACACATCCCTGAGCCATCTGGAATTGGGGCTCAAATCTTCACACCCATGCTCTTGTTTCAGGACTGCAGAACACACTGTGTAGACACCAAAACATTTTGAGATGTGTTTGTAAATATGTGTGTCTGTGCAGAAGCCTTTTCTTGAGCTGTTTCTGAAAGCTGCACCTTCTCCCCTTTGCTTTAGTTACCATGAGCAGGACAGAGCTAATGTCTTTTTCCCTGCACTTATAAACCATCTTCACATTAAGATGTCTCCAGCCTGGGTGTTTGCTCCTTTTTCACTGGGCATAGATCACTGGGTGTTTATCATATTGTTCCTTCCTGCTTCCAAGCAAAGCCTCCCACTGAGATTTGCAGGCAGCAGACAGCCAGGCTGTGCATATACAACTGCCAGCCCCAATGCTTTCACGCCTCATTAAGTGACCTCCTGCTCTTTTCTGCACTTGCCCAGGATTTTTGGATGTCCAGCAGCAGAAACACATCTGTCACAGCAGAGCAGCTCCGTGGTGCCTGTCCCACAAGGGCTCTGATGGATCTGCCAGACAGACACAGGGGAGTGCCCAGTGTCCCTGTGCAGAGCCCAGAGCTGCCACTGACACCTCCTTTACTGAGACAGAATTAACTCCTGGGATTTTTTTTCATTATTCAGAAAGAAAAAGGACATTGTTACAGTGTGCTCTGCTCAGAGCACTGCCATGCCAATATCATCTGTCTGCTCCGCTGGTGGTGGTGTGTAAACAGTCACAGAAAGCACATAGCAAGCTGCTTTGGAGCAGTAATAAACATCGAAATTGTGTTCTGAGAAACTATTCTTCTCCAAAGCATTCAGAGAGGGGCTGGATTTATGAAGCAAGAGCTATAAGCAGTGCTGTTGAGACAGAAGAGATCATTTCAATACAAGCAAAGCTCTCTGCCTCTCTTCCCCTGAGATTCTCCCTGGAATCCATCTGTTATGTGGTGCCTTGCACTCAGCAGCAGCCACCCACCAGCACTGCACCACTCGGTGCTGTCCTGTGCAGCTCCGCTCTGTGCTGCTGAACTGCAAGCTCTTCTGGAGGGAATCCATCCTATTCATCACACACAGCTCTCCCATTGTCCTCAGGCCTGTGTGCTCACAGGGAAACACAGCGAGCCTGAAGAGGAAAGGCTTCACAGCTGGGAGAGAGCAGGATTTTATTGCTGGGGATGCAGTGCCAGGGGTGTTCACCCTTCACCCTGCCGTGAGCCGTGTCTGCAATGGCACAGAGCCATTTCGGAAAAATACAGGGATGAAACTCTTGTGATCACGGTTTTGAGGGCACCCTCTGCAAGTTTGCTGACAGCTCCCGGCTGTGTCGGGTGGTCATGCACTGGAGGAACGGGATGGATCCAGCGGCACCTGGACAAGCTTCAGAGGTGGGACTGTGCCAACCTGGGGAAGCTCAGCAAGGCGATGTGCAAGGTGCTGCACTTGAGACAGGATCGGGGAAGGGCTGGAGCTGTGCCAGGGAGGGTTAGGTTGGATTTTTTTGGGAGAAGTTTCTTCCCCTAGAGGGTGCTGGGCACTGCCCAGGCTGCCCAGGGAATGGGCACGGCCCCGAGGCTGCCAGAGCTCCTGGAGCCTTTGGACAGCGCTGCCAGGGATGCGCAGGGTGGGATTGCTGGGGTGTGCATCTCCCCTGGCTACATTTGGAGGCATTCCCCCTTGCCCTGTCACTCCAGTTCCTGAGGAATTATCCCTCTCGTTTGCTGGGGATCGTTGGTGTGTCCTATGCAGAGCCAGGAGCTGGACTGGAGCACCTTGTGAGTCCAGTCCAACTCAGGATATCCTGTAGCTCTTTGTACCTGGAGAGACACGACGAGGGGAAAAGACTTCAAAAAGAAAGAGGGAAGGATTAGACTGAATATTAGGACGAAATTCTTCTGTGTGAGGGTGGGGAGGCCCTGGCACACGTTGCCGAGAGAAGCTGTGCCCGCTGCAGCCCCGCAAGTGCCCAGGGCCAGGCTGGGCACAGCCCGCACGAACCCGCCGTGCCGGGAGACACCCGCGCCTCACGAAGGCGAACGCTGCGGCTTTAAGGAGGCGGTCGGGGCGTGTGCCCGGCCCGTCATGCCGCTCGGGGGGCCGGGCCGCTGCCGTGTGCCGGCGGTGCCGCCATGTACCGCCTGTGCCGGCTGTCCCCCGCGCTGTCCCCGGGGCTGTCCCCGCTGCTGGCCCCGGGGCTGGCCCGTGTCCCCCCGCGCTGCGCCCCCCGCCCCGCCTGGGCCGCGCTCCCGCCTGGGCCGAGCCCGCTCCGCGCCAACGCCAAGGTACGTGCGGGCTGAGGGGCCGCCTGCCGAATGCCCCGTCTCAAAGTGCTCCTCAGCTTTTTGGGGGTGTCTTTAAGGGTTTTTTGTGGAGGTATCTTCACCTCCGCCCGCTCTCCCATCGCCGTGGGATCAGCGAATCGTGTTTATCCCGCCTTTCTGTGGGAGCGGGTTTGCACCTGCTGGTGGGCACGTTGTCGCTGTGAGCTTTCTGCAGTTTAATTTCTACAGCGTGGTTTCTGCTGCCTCGTTCCGAAGCGTCATGGGGTGTTTTAGATACGTTTTAATGCTTTAAATCGCCTGAATGATGCGAATAAAATCGGGTTTTTAGCTTAAATATTGTCGCAGAGTGACAGCAGCTTTACTTGCTAAGCTGGACATTATTCCGTACATGACTGCTCCGAGTACTCCAAATAATATCTGTTGAAGTGGTTCTTTTTCTACATTTTGCTTCAATACCATTCCTTGTGTGTGAGCCTGTGGATACGCGTGAATTGAAATGGACATGGAAGATCAGAAGCAATTTTTCAGTCCTGATGATCCATCTGCAAGACTTAGAGCTCATGGGCCACAGAAGAAGTATATAAATTATCCATTTTGCTTGAAAATTTTAAAACTACAAGAATCAGGATAAGCTGAGCTACACAATTCCCTGTACAGTTTCTGTATTTGTAAGACTTCCTGTCAAAATTAAATACAAAGTAACACAAATAATTACAAAAGAGAAAAACAGCAAAGGAGTTTTTAGGGTTTGGGCGGGTAGTGTGCTTACTATGAGGGTTGTGAGACTGTCTTGTATGGTAATTAGCAACTTTAATAAGTCCAAGAATAATCAAGAATATTTTTATTCTAGTCTGTGTGCCTTGAAACCACAGTGGGACAGTGGTGGCAGGCACTTGGTGGCTGTACCTGTCCTGTCACATTGTCACGGCTGCTGCTGAGCACGGCTGGAAAAAAAGGACTCCTCTAATCTTTCCTGACTATTGCTGACTAATTAGAGACAAATCCTGAGGTTTTTGTGGAAATGTTTTCTTCCTGTCAGTAATTCTTCTCTGGCGAGCATGGGGATTTCCAAGGGCTGCCTTATTGCTACCAGCACAGCTGCCCTCCTTTGATTTCTTTTCAGATTGCTTTGGGATATGACTTGGTATGAAGTTCTGCACTTGAAATGTACCCAAATAAAAATCTATCAATGACTTCTACCGTGACAAACATTTTCAGTGCAGGTGGGCTCTTGACACCAGCCCTGGCTGTCCCTGCAGGTGTTGTCTACACCGTGGCAACAGAGTTGGTTGTTGCTGTCAACAGTTGCAGTTCTTCCTTTGATCAGCTCAGCCTTATGGGTGATTTATAGGAACTTAAACATCAGATCTCTTCCATCAGTGAGCTGTTATTAAGTGGTACCAGGTGGGCTTCCAGTGCCTCTGGCTGCTTAGCCCTGGAACAACAAGCTGTGCTCCGAGGATTCACAGGGTAAAGCTGAGCAGTGGGTGGAAGCAAATAGCTCTCACACCTCAGTCTCATGGCTCCAGCAATCTGTGGGTGGGCCTTGGCACACATTTGGATCAAATAATCTGGTTTTAGTTATGAAACCTGAGTTGTGTAAGAATTTACACCAAGCTCAGTGCATTCCTTTGACAGGAATAGTTGGGAGGAGGGAGCTTGTCTGGGCTCTGCCACAGCATTTGCTGTGCTGATGTGGAGAAGAAGTGAGTTACTGCCTTCCCAAATCACTCTGTGTGCAAGACACTTCTTTCATTTTTTCAGTTAACTGTAATATGATCTTGTGTGTAATTCTAAGAAATGCTTTTATTGTTTTCTTTTTAGGATGCAGCTGAACCCCTCAAAAAGACAGCCACTGATCCCAGTGCTGAAAACAAGAAACTCAACAAATCCCAGCAGCTGAAACAAGTTTTTAAAGAATATGGTGCTGTTGGAGTTTCTTTCCATGTTGGAATTTCCTTAGTGTCTCTGGGAATCTTCTACCTGGCTGTGTCAAGGTGAGGTTTGTACAGCTGTCTGTCACCTCTAGGTAGTGATAGAAGTAAAATATATTTACCATTGTGCTTACCTCTGGCAGGAGACAGGCACTTTATGCTATTGGATCTAAGTTACCTCCTGAATTTTGAGTATGGGTGGGTCCATAAATGGACCTGATCTCCCATCGGGCATGAGACAAGAGAGTTGTACGTGGTCATTTTGGTCATCAGCAGGGAAGACGGGAGACACAGCACCAGCATAACTGATGGGCAGAAAATGTGTTTGTTTTGCAGATAGCTTTTGTTCTAGCTTGGTCTGGAGAGATAGAGCCATGCAAAAGTGCTGGGGCTTAGAGATAAATGTATTCTTCTGGGTGTTGAACACAGTTTGTGCAGTTGAACTGCAGAAAATAACAGCCACTAGAACAGGATTAGAGTGAAAATGTGAGAGAATAGTGCAGGAGTCAGGTGGGGAATTGTGTGTGTGGCTTTGTGGGAGTGCATCAGTTACATGAGGTATTCCAGCTGAGGAGCCAGGGGAATGTGTTGTTACCCCAAACATTCCCTGCTGCTTCTTCCTGACTCCAGTGGGAAGATGTGAATGCCTGATTTCTCCTGTTTACTACATTGTGGAACAGGATGACATTTTTTTTCCTTTAGGTATGGTTGAATCCCTGATGAAATCTGCTATGTTCATATTAATGAATTTGGTGGATAATGCCCATTTCCAGATCCTTAACACTTCACTTGCTAACTTGTTGTTTTGTACACCTGTGTTAGAACACTAATCTTAACAAATACCTCATCTGGTTTGCACAGGTGATAAATTTCCCCAAGGCAGAATAGAGTTTAATATCAAATTTGAAGATGAAATTCCAACATAAATTCACGGTAACTTTTAAAGAATTACTTTGCAGAGAAATTTTATCTCTAAAGGCCGAGTAGGAATTGTGACACATTAAATTCCACGAACAAAAGACCAGCGTTTTCTATTTTTTTAGCTTCCCTGTCACTTTGTTCTTTCTAGCCTTCTGACATTTACATTTTTGTAATGGAGTTTCTCACGCATTTTCACATAAACAATGTATTGTTATCGTAACTGTCTTTTTCTTGTTGACATTCCTCTCGCGGGGAAATTTGATGGACTTCTATTTTGACCAGTGTGGCTGGAGAGGTGGCAACCTTCATCCTCCAACCCCTGGTCGTTGTCCAAAATCTATATAAATCGAGGTCAAGAAATAAACTCCCTCTTCCTTTGCGCTGACGACTGCATGTGGTTCCCTAAACTTCCCGCGGCGCGGTGTCCCCTGTTTCCGCAGCGGCGTGGACATGAGCGCCGTGCTCTTCAAGCTGGGCTTCAGCGAGGCCTCCCTGCAGTCACGGATGGCAGCTGGCACCAGCACCTTCGTGCTGGCCTACGCCGTGCACAAGCTCTTCGCCCCCGTGCGCATCAGCATCACCGTGGTGTCCGTGCCCTTCATCGTGCGCTACTGCCGCAAGATCGGCTTCTTCAAACCCCCCGCCTCCAACCCCTGAGCCCTGCCCGCCCTCCTGCGCTCCACGCGGCTCCTCAGGTGCAAAGAGTCTTTAAAGGACTTGTTGGGCTTCGGGTTGATCTGATCTTTGCGTTTTCTTACTCGTTCTTTCAGGTAAATGTCACTGTGAAAAGTTCTGTCCTTGTCTCCTTTCCCTTTTGCCACTTATTCTTAGGAAAAACCTGTTCAAATGGGATCTGGGTTGCGCTTCAGGTGGGAATATCAGTGCTTGACAATGAGCACAGTTCTGGGGCTTTGTAATCCTGCTTTTTGAGCCTTCAATTTCTTTCTTTTCAAAACAGAGTTATAGCATTCATTTATTACTGTGTAGCTGAGAAACTGTGAGATTCTTTCCAGCAGAATAAAAATATCTCACTACATGGGTAGTTCTCTTGATAAGGGTATATATTGGAATCTAAACTGGCAGGTGGGTGTTTCTTTTGCTAGAAAAGGCTTTCATTATAGCCCTTGCACTACAACACAGGCACTGAACTCATTTCAGTAAGAGTATCCCTATGTTTAATTACGGCACTCATAATTAGTTCAGTCATGATAAGTGAAGCACAGTTCTGAAACTATGTGCAGTGCTTCCATAGCCCAAGATTTTATTATTTGAGAATGTGCTGGCTGGGAGCCAGCCTTACTAAAGTCCTTTTGTCTTTTAAATGTCTCTAGACTCAGAAGAAATCCTGAGTCTACTGCAATCAACATAACCAGAGTTAACCTTTGTGAACACTCCAAACAGCATCAAGGCAGAGAGAAACGGCTTAAGATTTTGAGATCTGGCTTTGTACTGGAAATGCTTTTTCTTAAAAAAATCTTAAAACTAGCAGCTTTCTTCTGCTGTGGGTGAAACTCAAATCTGCACCTGAAGTCCAAACATTCCAATTCCCAACATCCCAGGAAGAATTCCTGTGCTTTGGACTGAGACTGGTGAATGTAGCAAGAGGGGGTTTTGCCTTTCCTTATGGGCACTGTGGTGTTAGAGTGTAGCTACAGCTGTGGATATCCACATTCCAGATAACCTGAAGGCTGATCCCAAAACAGAAAAATCAGTGTCACACTGGGGTAAGCCTGGGCTGTGGGCTGCTGTGAGAGCTGGGGCTGTTTGGAACCTGCTGGCTGCTCTTTTCTAAATTGTCTTTGTGCCTGCACTTACCCAAAGGTGGCTCTGACAGATCTGCTCATACAGAACTCTGATTAAAGTAAAATAGCAGGAAAATACCCTGATGCTTTTCATTTTTGCTAAAATTTAGTGAATAGAGAGGAAGGAAGCGTGGAGTTTTGACGAGAGTTAGCTGAGGGAGGAAAGGAGGAGCAAATAACTTCTTGTTCTGTGCAGCCTCTTGCCTCCCCTCAGCCAGAGCATTAAATTTTACCTTAACTCCTTCCCCTCACAGAAAGTCCCAGGTTTGATGTGGACCAAGGATAAGAATTCCAAAATAACTCTGAGGCAGCCTTGTTTACTTCAGTTAGAATAATTTCTAAGAAGGATGTTTTTTTCTTAAAAGGATAGAGAAGGAATATTCAAAGTTGCTTTTTCAAAATCATATGTAAAGCTGAAATAATTTTAAATAAATGTACCTAAAAATCAGTAGAAGGTACCAGCACTAAATTAGAGTTTTCTTGCTGTAAAGAAACAGCTTCATATAAATTATGGCCAGAATTCTGATTACTTATATGGTTGTATAAACTACAGGCTGTTTGTTTAGATGAAGGTTTTTTGCAAAGTATATTTTAAATTAATTCAAGAATATATTTTGAATTCTGGAATCCTTGCGTGTAGAAGGATCATTTTTTAAAATTGTTTGTAAAAGAGCAAAATCTTATTCTAAAAAATAAATTGCTTTCTCTTAGTTTGCTTCAAGTGTTTTACTGGAAAAGAGTTGGTCTTGATGTTGATGGCAAGGAGCCTGACCCTTGGTCCCTTTTAAGGAATGTCTGATAAACATCTGGTGTAACTTGCTGTTACACATCATCTGAAAGTACTTCTGAGATAAAGGGCTGGAAAATGTTATCAGATGGGAGACCTTGGAATAAATTCATTGGAAAAAGGACAAAACAGGCCAAGCTCTCAATAAACCAAAGCAGGTTACGTTTGTATTTACCTTGTAATCCTAATTTAGGAGGGTGGGATGGTGAATGACTCTGTGGTACCAGCACTTTGAACTTCCTTTTTGACAGAGGTGGGAATTATACTTTGGGAATTCACCTCCAGGACCAGGAGTTCAGCTGTGGTGGAGGCAAGCAGTGCCACAAGGAACCTCACCCTGCTGGGTGCAATATAACAAGTCTTTATTTTACAAATCGAGTGCTCACATTTAAAACTAGAGACAAAACTAATTGCCACATCATTTTTAGAACATTTGAAAAAGGCATTCACCTTGCTCAGTTTCAGGTTACACCACAGGTAAGACACCCTGAGCAGCCCAGGGAGGGAGGAGCAGGCATCTCCAGGATATTGCACTGTTCCATAAGCCAGAAAAACAACTTCCTTGTGGTGGAACAACGAACCATTTCCAACAGCTTCATACTTACATCAGCAAACCTGGCCCACGTGGAACTGATTTCAAGTACATTAAATATTTCCACAAGCTCCAGCTAGAAGTCAAATAATTTTATGCTGCAATTCGAGTTTAAGACACCAGCCAACCCAAGGATTTGCATCCCAATTGCCACTAGATTCCAAGACCTGTGTTTCCCATTGTAAGCGTTACAGTAGTCACAGTACGAGGCTCTTCTTGTTGATCCCACAAGTCACCCTCCTAAAACTATGTTTTGGATGGGGCAGCACCATCACTCTTCCTGCTGGTGGGAGTCTTGGTAGAGTTTGCTGTGATCCAGGGATGGAGAAGCACATCCTTCAGGGGCAGGCGATGGAAGGGGTTGTGCTTCAGGAGCTTGGAAATTAAATCCCTCGCGCCTTCTGTTACAAATGGAGGAAACTTGAATTCCACCTAAGGAGAAAGGAACACTAAAAATGATGCAGAAGTTCTTTAGCAATAACCAAACAATAGAACCAAAGGGCTCTACTCAAGCTCCAAGTTACACCTTGAAAGCTGTGCCAGCCTTGCAGACTGTGCACCTTCTGCCTACTGAGATGAAATCAAATCATTTCATTATTACCCTGAACAAGTTTCTGACTGCTTATGAAAGTATTTGTGTATTATTGCATTTGTTTTCATTATGCTTCAAACTTAAGTTTGCTGAAACCTTTCTAGAACTAAAAGCATAACCCAGCTAATCCAGACAAGCACTGGCACTTACCCTGGAAATAGCTCTGTAGGTTTCCTGATAGGTTTGTGTTTCAAAAGGTGGTTTCCCTACGAGGAACTCATAGCAGAGAACTCCCAGGCTCCAAATATCCACCTTTTCATCATGTGTTCTTCCCTCAATCATTTCAGGAGGCAGGTAGTCAAGTGTCCCACAGAGAGTTGTTCTCCTGAAGAAAAGTCCAAGTTAATTATTGATTAAGATAATTAGAGGATCAATTTCAAGAGCCAGATAAGAACTAATGCTGGCAATCGTGTACCTCAGTGCAGTCCACCTGAATGGACTCAGCACCCACCAGAACAGCTAGGAAAGAAAAGCCAGCAGGACATTTTCTACTTCTCCTGAAAGTATCTCAGTCCCTGCAATCAGTCTGAGCTCCTTTCTTCACCCCACTTGCTAGGACAAATCTGTTCCTCCCTTGTCAGGTACAATTTCCCACTCTCTAAGAAATACCCAAATTGCCAGTTTGAGTCCAAGTGCAGGTTTGTATCTCAGGGACACCACAGTGACCCTCCACCAACCTCCCTTTCAAGGTCAGCAAGGTTTGGATAAAAACCAGGATAACAACACTCCTCTGTCACACCAGTTCCCTGTCAGGACCTTTGCCTTTTTCCCCAGTAGTTCAAGAATGTCCCACGTACCTCCCTCCCACAGCTGTGTGACACAAAAACTGACACTACAGCAGGATTTCTCTGCACAAGAGACTGAATTCTCACCTGGAAGATGGAGCATGCACAGACCACCCAAAGTCAGCAATTTTTAACTCTCCATTTGATCCGAGCAGCAAGTTCTCTGGCTTGATGTCTCTGTGGATCACACGCTTGGAGTGACAGTACGAGAGGGCATCTGCAAGTTCTGTGATGTACTGGGTGCAGAAAGAACAATCTTTAAGCCACAGTCTTTAAGCCATTGTCACCTGAGTTTATCCGGCTGCAGCACAGCCTTTTTGAGGCATAACTGCAGTTTTAACTTAAAGCAATTATTCCTTAACCCTTGAAGCCTGGCAATACAGGCTGTGCCTTGCAGTATTGGGTAATTCTGAACATAAATTCCTGCACAGCACTAAGTCTTCCCAATTATTCTCTGCCCAGATGCCAACTAGCAGCTAAGGAATCTCAGTTTCCCCCAGCAGAATACAGAACTTGATCTGAAGAGTTAGACATCTCAGAGATTCCAGCTACACAGAGGAATGGAGAGGAAGCTGGAACAACCTACAGTAGCAGTTCTTTGCTCATCAAACTTGGTGAGCCTCTGAAGTTCCCTGTAGACTTCTCCACGAGGTGCATGTTCCAGGATCAGGTAGACTCTTGTCACATCATGGAAGTAGCCATATAATCTGAGAATGTTGGGATGCCTGCAAAGAGATTGCAATGTTCTTCTGAACCAGGTGTTTGTCCAAAACCTTTCATTTCCCTGCCCTGCTTCCCCCCCCTAGTTTCAAGGCAAGCATGGGAATTTCAGCTCATCCATATTCCTTCAGCCCACAACACACAAAGCTTATCATAAAGAAACCTTGTCGTAATCAAGGTTACTTTATTTGGATGCAAACAAAGCAGAGTGGATAGTCACAGAACTTTACCTAAGATGAGACTGTATTTCCACTTCCCTTCGTAGTTGATGTTCTACACCAGCTTCCTCAAGCTGTGTTTTAAAGAGTACTTTCAGTGCAAGAATAAATTTGCTCCGTTTTTCACGTGCCAGGTACACATTACCAAATTTTCCTTTCCCCAGAGGACGACCAATTTCAAAATCATCAAGAGACCATTGCCTTCTGCAAGAGGAAAGTGAAAAGCTCAGTAGTTGTGTTGGCTTTGACTCAAATGAACAGTTCATAACATTCCAGTTCAAAAGATGCTTAGTGCTCTAAACTAGATTTTAGTCTTGAAGAAAACACCAAGAGAACATAGGCATTGAGATTTTTCAAAAGGAAGGTCTGAATGCTATTTTCTTCCTTCTTGAAGCTTTTGCAGACACTACACCAACCACACTACTACAAAATGAAGTTTGTTTACCAAGCTGGGCTCCTTTAGATAATCGTAACCCAGACACATCACCATGGCAAGGCAAAACAATCTAAAGTTGCCATAAATCCAATTTCATCCCAAATTAGACTCCAGCCTCCTGCCCAGATGGAGGCTTTGTTTTCAGGAGTACATCTCATGATTGGGGCAGCAGCTATCAGTGTTCTTCCATGGGAAGAGCTGCTCTGCACTTAGCCCAAAGTTTCCTTTAGATTACAGCAAGTCCTTGTTCCTGACAATTACCAGGTCAAAGACAGCTTTCCTTGTGTTGTGTCTGCAAAGTGTGGGGGTCACCAGGCTCCACAGCCAAGGGAACGCCAGCAGGGCTCAGTTATCTAGAATCTAGGCATAAAACTTACTTTTTAGTCTCTTCACTTTTCTTTTTGGTCTCTTCAGTGTTCTTCTTGGTAGTCTCTTCTGTTTTCTGTTTAGAGGTGCTTTCTGTTTCAGAGTTTTTAGCTGTGTATAGAGCAGGAAATTAATTTATGAACCAGACCCACAAACACACATGGGAACAAATCTAACCCCTGTCCATTATCTGAAGCAGCTTTTAGAATCCATTCCATGACATTTTAAGCAACCTAGCATAGCTGACTGCTGGGAAAGAAACAGCACTGGCAAAATGTAATTTTAAAAGCTTTCTGAGAATAAAAACCCATGAATTCTTTCCCCCTCCCCAAATAAAAGCATTTCTGTACATGACTCTTGAGAAACCTGTGAGGTCTGGATGCCAGTTACATTAACTCCCAGCTAGCTGCTGAGCACCTGGAAGCTCTTAACACCATCTTTGCTCCAGTTGGTTAATGTAGAGATAAATTCACAAGGATGGTGCAGTAACACCCGAGGTGAACCATGCGCTGCTCTTCTGTTTGGGAGCACCACCAAGAACTTCCCTCCAGGACTGTCCCTGGATCAGCAGCAGCTTTAGGAGTATCCTGAGTGTCACAGCTGTGATCCCATGTAAATCATCCCCAGAATTACCGGGTGCTGCAGCCTGGGGAGGTTTCTCACTGCTCTTGCTTGCAGCCTGAGGTCTCACAGTTGCCTGCTGGGACAGTTTGGGTCGGAGCTGCTGCGTTGCTTGGTTGTTGGGCAGTTTTTGGGTCGACAGTACAGATTTTTGGGGTTGCACAGGAACTCTCTGGGCGAAGTTTGCAGGACACAGAACACGTGCTGGAGCTCCACTGGTCAGTAACCGGCTCTGGGCTGGGGGCTGGGACACAGGGACACGTTTGGGGGCATCCCCGATGGGATTTGCAACCTTCAAAGAGAAATGAGAACGTGTTCATTGTGCAGCAGCACACCAGAATCTTTATGGACATTCAGAATATTCAGGATGGCAAAACCACACAAAGCACTTTAACAGAAACATTAACAATCGTGTATTGAGTGGTTGATTAAAAGGGATTTTTGCTTATGCTGTTCCAAAAACTTCCCAGGCCTATTCAGTTTCATGTAAACTAGTGAGAAAGCGCCTGGATTTCTACATGGAAAAAATAAATAATTAGGGTGATCTTGAATACTGCTGCACATGTGTATCAATAGCGACATTGACACAGTGCTTGTTTTTATAAACCGTATCTAAAATGATTTGATTATATACAATCGCTTTCTCTTTAAAGGCTCTTAAATACTTAATATATAAGGAGGATGTCCCCATTTAATAAGATATGCTAATATTAATAGTACTTTAAAAGTCAGCTCTGGGCTCTTTTCTTAAAAAGAAAGCTACTGAGAGATAAATCAGTAATTTGAAAACTGTAGTTAATATGTGATGGGGAGAAACGCACTCACCACGTAAAAATTAAAACCGCCACTCCCTGAACCGACCAGAATTTTAATGGCAAATTCCCAGGCATCGAGACCAACAAGCCAGAAGACAAAACTGCTCAGGAAGACGAACATTTAATACTTTTACCTTGGCAGCGCCGCCGGGGTACGCGGCGTGGTTCTCCTTCACGTTCCTGTCCATAGCGAGAGCAGCACGGACGGCTGTGGCTGCGGGCGAGACGGAGCCAACGGGGGTCAGTGAGCAGAGCACAGGAAATCTCGCGTCTCTTATCAATTAGCACTCCACATCGATAGCAATCCCTTATCAGTACCCCCCTGCCCGCCGCCCACGGAAGCAGGCCCCGCGCTCACCCGGACCCGCCGCCTCAGGGCCTCTGCAGCTGTTTGAATTCAAACCGCCGCGCCTTAAATACCCCTTTAAACCCCCGCCGCCCGCCATTGGCCGCCCTCCCGCGGCCCGCGCACGCTGATTGGCTCCTCCCGCGGGCGGCCCGCCCGCCCATTGGCTGCCGGGCTTGCTCCGCCGGGCCGCGAGGGGCGCACGCGCCGCGCCCGCCCCTCCGCCGGCGTTGTCGCCGCGCGGCGCGTTACGCACTTTGCGTAGCGCCGCGCCCCCCGGCGCGCGCCGCCCGCGCACTTCCCGCCGGCCGAGCCGCCGCTTCCGCTACGCAAATCGCGTAACGCGCCGCGCTCCCACCTGTGGCCGCCGCCGCCTTCGCTCCGGTCCGCGCCCGGGAGCGCCGCCAGGTCAGTCCCGCTCCCGCCAGACCCCTCCCGAGATACCCCCATCCACCCCCGGGCGAGGCCGGCGAGCGGCGCTGCTGCCACCGCGCGAGGGGCCGAGCGCGAGCGGGGCCATTGTGTGGGTGCCCCCCCGGACGGGCCGAGCAGGGCCGGAGCTTCCCGGTGCGTCCCGGCCGAGCGGCCCCGGGCAGCGCCACGTGCCTCCAGCGCTTTAGGGCGAGAGCGAAGTGCGAAGGCACCGCCCGGCCCTGCCTGAGCGACGCTCGGACCCCTCGCGTTCAGCGCCCGGCAGCGCCCAGACCCGAGCGGCTCCCGAGGAGACGCCGGGACAGCGGGAGCGCGGCCGGTCAGCGAACGCGGCCCGCGAGGAGCGCAGCGAGCGCGGCGTCAGGCGCTGCTAGCCCGGAGCCCGCGGGTCCCTGCGAGGCGCCGCGGAGCGAGGAAACTCCAGTCGGCACTTGGGGTTTGTGAAGAACTGCGATCCAAGGCAACTTTTCACTGTCTCCGCGGTGCTGAAAACAAGAGCGAAGGGGACCCTGGTTGTGTGTGTTGGTGTTTACAAGTGGTTCAGGATAGGTAAAAAGAAGATGTCGGGTCGCCGTGTCGCTGCAGCGTGTGACAGACGACAGCTGCCCCGGGGCATGGCGAGCATGGCAGCCCCGCTGCTCGACCCGCGCCCGCTCCGGCTGCCCTTTCTCGAGGCTGACGTGAGTAGGACTCGGGGAGGGGACGGTTTGCGCTGGGGACGGGGCCAGGCCGGCCCGCAGCGCCGGGCAGCAGCGCCAGCCGCTTAATTCCCAGCCCGTTCACGTCGCCGTGTTTGGGATCCGGGGTCTGGCGGAAGCGGCGCTCCGGAGCTTTGCGGCTGCGACACAAAAGAACCCCCGGGCTCCCCCCGCGCCCGATGGGCGCCGGGCCCGCGCCGCTCCCCCGGCCCGCGATCCCGCCTCCGCCAAGGCCCCGCCAACCCCGGAAGGGGGAATGGGAATGGGGATCCCCGGAATGGGGAACGGGGGGGATGGACCCTCGGGATCCCCAGAAGGGGAGGAATGGGGAAAGCGACCCCCGGGATTCCTGGATGGGAGAATGGGGAGCGGGACCCCTGGAAGGAGAGGAACGGAGAGAAGGGACCCCCGGGATCCCTGGAAGGGAAAAGGGGGAGCGGGACCCCCGGAAGGAGAGGAATGGCGAGAAGAGACCCCCAGAGGGGGAACGGGGAGAAGGACCCCGGGACCCCCAAAGCGGGAATAGGGATCGGGACCCCCTGAAGCAGAATTGGGGATCGGGGCCCCCGCCATCTCCCCCCACCCCGGGGGGGGGTTCACGCGGGGTGAGGCCGCACGTGGGGGCGGGGGATCCCCCCACGTGACCGCGGCACGTGCGGCCCCTCCCCCTCCCCCCGTGTCCCGTGTCCCCCACGCGTGTGCGGCGGTCACGTGGGGCGGTCACGTGACGGGGATGGGGACACCCCCCCCCCAAAAAA